>OW152817.1:13348689-13587798 GCA_933534255.1 Iphiclides podalirius
ATTTTTTAGGACACAGTTTTTACACAACGTTCTCTAGTCCCAAACTAAGTAACGCTTGTACTATGGGTACCAGAAAACTGATAGACATACTTAAATATACTTTTCTTTTGTAAATAAATACACATTATAAATATATAAACACCCAGACACTTGAAAAATACTATGGTCATCACACAATATTTTTCCAGTAGTGGGGATCGAACCCACACCCTCTGGCGCAGAAGGCAGGTACACTACCGACTACGCCATTCGGGTCGTCATATTTATAGATATAATTATAACTTCGACTACAATACTTCACAACAATTATCATGTTTTCAACAATCAATTGCTGGGCTCGTGGGTGCTTTATTTAATAAATTACGGCGGCGGTAGGGCCACGCAGCAGCCTCGGCTGTTGCACGAATGGGCAGGCTCGTCCGGGTAAGTACCACAACCTCACAGAAGACCATCGTAAAGTGGAAGTATGACAAATACTTTCGCGTTTCGTCTGGTGAGTGAGGTAGCCGGAGCCCAATTTTCAAAAGGTTGTCAACGCATCTGTAACCCTTGGGTGTAGCAGATGTCCATGGGCGGCGGTATTCACTTACCATCAGGTGAACCGTCTGCCCGTTTGGCAACTTTTCACACAAATAAAAAAAAAATATTTCGATCAAATTTTACTACTGAAGCATCTATTAAATAACAAAATTATAACAAGTAACTTTCAATCATAATAAATTAAGCTGATTCCATTATTTACGTTGTTGGACCGCCAACATAGTTTTAGGTTTTCTGATCTGTACTATACATATAACTACTAATTGCAATTAGTAGTTGAAATCAATTATCGAAAATGATAGTGAACGAAATTCTGAAAGTCATAGATTACCGGATTATATGTGTGTATGTTGTACCTTCGTTTTTTATATCGTTTTAATTTTTACTTTTATATTTCTACAGATGAAGTAATCTGAAACTACTCATTTTCTTGTTACAAGTGTGTTTATTGTGGGACCATTAGGCCTGCCAATCAATGTCACTTCCAGATTCGAGAATGATTGTGAGTGGAACATTCGTTAAAGTTTTTTTACGGCCAAAAATTGCTGAGCCGTTATGAAAATATCCTGTCAAGACGGGTCTCTTGTGGATATGTAACATCTAATGATATGATAGGAAACTATATAGATCTACTAACAATGTTTCCTATCATCATTTCATGAGTTATATTTTTTTACTATCTTTGGGTACCGCACCGCTGCTGTTGCAAATAGTAAGAAGTAAGTAAAGTAACTGCCTATTTGTGTACCACTGCTTGGCAAAGGTCTCTTCTGCTCAGATCGTATTAGGTCTTTTTTACTTTTTTAGATTCCGCTTCGTGCTTCCACACAGAACGGACGTTACTCTGAGCCGGAGGGCCCATGCCAACCGACCCGGAAGCCATCTTGCAACCGTTGTTGCTAATTCTATTTCTTTTATCTCTTGGTGTGCACTGCTCGCCTCATCGTTGTCGTGTTTCGCGGTCTAAGGTTAGGGAAGTCTCAAGCAAGAAGAAAGAAGAAACATTATAGAAGAAGGAAAAAACATTATAGAAGAAAGAAGAAACTTTGCCCGACTTCCGAGCGGATAGTGTTAGTGTAGTGTTGTGCTCGTAGGCAGGTTCCTGTCCGTAAGTAGAATTCTACACACATTTCTCGTCTCAGAGGCGGTATTGTAATTTTTACCTGAGTGCAATGCAACAAGCACTAGGCGACAGCTAGGTACTCACTCACCCTAGCGCACCTGAAGCGCAGGCGATTAAAGGTTAATTTTAGGCACACAACTCCATGCCGCAAGGTGGGGAGGCTTATTTAGTAAACCACACGCCGGCGGGGCGCAAGCCCCAAAGGCTCAAACGTCGACATGGGTTCCCTCATAGAGGAATTCCTGCGTCAAGAATGCCCTGAATTATGGGTATTTGAATTTCGCGGGGGAACGACGCATCGTCGTCGAATTTTCAAGCGACAGTCCGGCTTCACCGGCTGCCGCCTCGCCGCCATCTCCGGTCCTCTGCGCCAGTCATCGAGTCGCCCTCTGCGACAATCGATACGCCCGTCGCGTCGACTTCCGCTGCCGCGAAAGAACCCAACGCGCCTTCCGCGCAAACCATTTCGGCCCCCTTCCGCGCTGTCGTTCCCGACTCACAATCGGACGGCGGCTCAGACATGGAGGTCGAAACGACCCCCCGCTAACAACGCGAACGCCGACGGCTTCACCGTCGTCAAATCGCGAAAAAAGGGCAAGAAACGCCCCGCTACCGACAGCGACCCCAAAAGCCAGGCCGCCCCGTCAAACCGTCCCACCGCGACGCCCGCCAAAAAGGCAGCCGCGTCTGCCCAGTCGGAACCGACATTCGCCTCCGAAATCAAGCCACCGCCGCCAATAATAATACAAGATAAGGCAAAGTGGCACCAGGTTTGTTCGTGGTTTGAACGCCACAACATCCGAGACCCCCGGTCAAAAAATACTAATATGGGTATCCGCGTATACCTCCATTCGTCAGACGATTTCCGCCGCGTAACAAAGTAGTTGCGCGAAGCTAAGGTAGGTTTCCACACCTACTCACTACCCGAAGAGCGTAAACTTCGGGTCGTAATTAAGGGCGTCCCAAAAGAGTCGGATGTCGATATGGCTAAGGTCGACATCCGCACGCAGGGATACCCTGTCCACGCCGTGCGACGTCTCAGGCACCCTCGCACCCGTGTCCCTATGGACATGGTCATGGTGGAACTTGACCCTACCCCGGAAGGTAAGGCCATTTTCAACCTTAAGAGGGTCTGTGGGCTCAGTGACTTAGTCATCGAGCCCCCACGTAAATCAGGTGTTGTGGCACAGTTCCACAACTGTCAACATTTTGGCCACACGGCCAATAACTGCTTCGCTCACCCAAGGTGCGTCAAATGCACCGGTGACCACGGCACAACCGAGTGCACGAGGCCAAAAGATTGCGCAGATCCACCTGACTGCGTAAATTGCCACACTACCGGCCATCCGGCTAGTTACAGAGGCTGCGCTAAGGCCCCGAAAACTCCCGCAAGAAAATCTCCCGCGAAGTCTACGTTGCCCAAACCCGCGCCCGTTAAATACATTCCCGCGCCCGTAGCCGTCATTAACGCCTGGGCGAAACCCCAGGTGGCCGCGCAGGTAACCGCGCCGGTAATCCCGGTCGCCTCACGACAGCTGCCCGCCTCTCAAACGGCGCCGCGGCCGCAGGTGCAGCCAATTCCGTCAGTTTTCGCGGAAAACAAGGACGACCCCTTCGCGCAAATAGCTAACATCTGCAGCTTTTTAGATAGAATTAATAGGCAGGAACTCGCCGTATTGTCCGCTGAAATAGCGGCCGCCACATCTGGCCACGAGCGTCTTAGGGCAATTAGCCAACACAAAACGCTTGTGGAAGCCCTTTGGGCTTTTACGAGCCAACCGTAAAGAACAATAGTCCGCGCAATAAAACCGCGCTCCGCCGCGTCGTTAATTAGACCCATGAAAACACCTTAATGGCAAGTACAACCGCAGGTAGAACAAAACCTCGGGCTCTGGTTGTTTCGTATTTCAACGCAAACGGCATAAAGGGTCAAAGGGATGAAATCGCGGAATTCCTTCGCGATTATAACGTAGATATTTTCCTAGTGCAAGAGACTTTCTTGAAACCTAGCGTACGCGATCCCAGAATCGCAAATTACAATATTGTCCGCCACGATCGGTTAGCAAACCGTCTGGGAGGCACACTAATTTATTATAAACGGTCCTTTCACTGTTGCCCGCTCGACATTCCAGAGCTAAGTCAAATAGAGGCATCCGCGTGTAGGTTAGCGCTCACCGGCCACAGGCCGCTTGTACTAGTCTCAGCCTACCTCTCGGGGAATAGACCCCTCCTCCAAAACGACCTAGATACGCTTCTTAACTAAGGCCCTTCCGTGATAATTGCAGGACATCTAAACTGCAAACACGGCTCATGGGACATCAACAGCATCCCAACAACGGAACAACGGAAAGCATCTCTTTTGCTTATCCGATAAACAAACTCAAGGCCTTGGACCCCCAGGACTTAGTAGACTTACCCGAGACGATAGCTACGTTCGATGACGCAAATCGAGCGATAGCGAGTCTCCGCGAAACTATTACTTCCGCAGTCACAGACTCGGAAACGGACGCGTCACGGACGGTGAAACTGTCGGGCGACCGACGGTTTAACTTTCCGTCCGACCTGCGACTGCTAATTAGACAGAAAAATGCAGCCAAACGCGCCTTCGACCGATACCGATCGGAATCGAACCGAACCCTACTTCGACGCCTTCAACTAGAAGTCAAAGATCGTGTATCGGAACACCGACACACAACGTGGGACACTCTCGTAGAGGACATCGAGCCATCGCACACCGCCTACTGGCGGTTGGCCCGCAGTCTGAAAGCAGACCCCCGCGAATCTCTACCGCCGTTAGTTAGACCTAATAGCGCTTCAGTAGCACCTAGATGACTCCGAAAAAGCCGAATGCCTTGCGGACAACCTAGAGCAGCAATGTACGCCATCGCGCGAACACATCGATTCGGCCCACCTAACGGAGGTGGACCGCGTAATCGACTAGGGCTGCGCTTCCACCGGAAGGCGAACCTTTAAATTCAGTGACCCCCGAAGAGGTCCAAGATATTATTAAAATTTTAAAACCAAAATCCGCCCCAGGCCCAGATAATATAAGTAATAAGATTCTCAAAGCTCTCCCTAGGCCGCTTATCTGTTTACTGGCGACAATTTTCAAATACCCTTCTCTCCAGTTGCTCCTTTCCGGACGACTGGAAGCAAGCCACGGTTATCGGCATTCGCAAGCCGAATAAACCAGCCAATAAGCCCTCCAGCTATCGTCCCATCAGCCTCCTCAGTTGTCTGGGGAAGCTCTACGAGCGGCTATTGTTAAACAGGCTCAAAGTGCACGTATTTTCCCTTCATTATTTTGCCTTCTGCCAACGGAACAATTCGGCTTTCGAGCTAGACACTCTTGTCCCGATCAGCTATACCGCCTAAAGGAGCACATCCTAAAAGGCCTCAACCACCCCAAACACATTAGTACAGGGGCTCTCTTCTTCGATGTCGCAAAAGCATTCGACAAAGTCTGGAACAACGGCTTGCTTTACAAGCAGTACACACTCAAAGTGCCAGATAGGCTCGTACACACCATCCGGGCCTTTTTGTTGAACCGCTCTTTTCGATATCGAGTCGAGGGCACCCTCTCCACAAGCCGCCGCCTCACGGCCGGCGTACCACAAGGCTCCTGCCTCTCTCCCTTGCTATTTACGCTCTACACGAGCGACATACCTAGAGATCCCCACGTCAATCTCGCGCTTTTCGCGGATGACACGGCGCTCTTTTACTCAGATCGCAACCTCAGTCAATTAACAACTCGACTCCAAAGCGCCGCCGACGGCCTCGGCGATTGGTTCCGCAAATGGAGAATCGATATTAATCCAGAAAAAAGTGTGGCGATTCACTTTACTCGTAGCACCCCCAACCCCCACCCGCCAAACCGTTACAAAGGTCCTCGCCAGTACAGAAAGTTGGGGCAAATATCACTATACGGCCAAACTCTCCCCTGGGAGAAAACGGTCAAATATTTAGGAGTCACTTTCGACTCGCGTATGACTTTCACTACGCACATCAATCAAGTCCGAAATAAAGCCGCGTTCGTCTCCGGCCGGCTACACAATTTACCGAATAAGCATAGTGAAATGCCCTTAAGGCACAAACTACTGTTATATAAAGCTTGCGTAAGGTCAATCATGTCCTACGCTTGCATGATCTTCGCATATTTAAATCCTACGCGCATAAACAAATTGCAAGTAGTTCAAAGTAAGTTTATCCGCCGCGCAACCGGTGCGCAATGGTATCAGCGCAACGTCGACCTGCACAGCGATTGCAGACTCCCGACGATTCGCGCTCATTTTAAAGATTTGACAAAACGGTTCTTCGATAGAGCCCAGCATCATCCCAACCCTCTGGTGGTAAGCGCAGCAAACTACCAACCGGACACAAACGCGAACGTAAACAAGCGTCGCCCGCGAAACGTCCTCATCGACCCGGTCGACGAAGAGGACTTAGATACGATGGACCCACCGCCGGGGGTCCCGCCGGATAACAGTACACCCACAGTTAGTGTAACAACAATCACACCAGTTCGCCCTCGCCTCCGAGCACGGCGACACCCACACAACGCGTACACAAGGTACACCCGCGTTCCGGGGCGGTTCTCACCGCTCCCAGACACCGATTAGCTAAATGCACAGTCGACGGCCGTCGGGGTCTCGGTCCGAACCGGCGACCTCGACGGCCCTTACATGACACACCATAGTAGTTAAACGCACGCATGAGCACATGCGCGACCCTACCCATAGCGGAGGGTCCAAACCCGTGGGTTCTGGCTAGCCCACCGGTTCTGCGTCCGATGAAGCTTTAATAGTCTCGGGACTGAAAGAAAAAACATCAGTTAATACAAGATACAAGATACAAGATCGTATTAGGTTTGTAGTCAGATAGAGGGTATTAAGTGGCCCAGCCAAAAAAAAAGCGCCATTAAATCACTAACCACTCTTTATTCTACTTTGGTTACTTTGGACAGTGCAATTAACGTGCAGCCTTCTCCAATATCCTTCGTCGCTTTTCGATTCATGCACTTATCTTTCTTCGTCAAGTCTATTTTCTTGGAGAATGTGCAACCTTTTGAAGTTAGGACGATTAAATTTCGCTTCGCATTTAAGAGGAAAACTAACGAGTACTTGCTCAAAACACTTTCTGCAAATGTTTGTATATTCAACACGTACGGATGTATTTTTATATGTACACTCATATGCGTACACATACACGTGTAAGTACGTTTAAATGTAATTTTTTTTTAAATAAATACGTAGGTATTTAAGTATTTTAATTTTATTTTATGTTTATATTAGTATAGTACATATTTATGACTAATATTTTTTTTTATGCTTGGTATATTAATATACATAATTTAAAAAAATTTACGGGTTCACTCAGTCGAAAGTCCTGAGGTAAAAAACACAAAAATAATATACATTCGAATAGAAAACCTCCTCCTTTTTTGAAGTCGGTTGAGAAACAAAGTTATACTAGTTATTTCTTTTAATGTGTATTGTTAATTCCAGATCTGTGTATAAAGTTACCCAAGTCTACGAACTTCAGTTAAGTTATACGGTCCCAATAAATCAGCTATGGCAGCGTCTCTCGCCCGGACGTCAACATGTGACGCGTGGGATACCGAAAACGACTTCACGTTAACCCTGTTTATTTGAACTCCAAATTATCCCCGTTTCCGAGATGGCGGACTAATATCGCTGTAATTTTAGGATGGCTACCTCAAAACAGAGATGCGTTTATATTTCACCGAACGCGTTTATCATTTTACCCTGCCTGTTGTGACATTTGACCCGTACATTTTGTAGATATATTCGTTAAAATACAAGTAAACGGAATAGTCATAACCTCAAAATACAGAATATGTTTTGGTTTTTGTTTTGCTTAGTTCTTTCTGTACCGTATCCTGAGATTATAACGTTATCATAGTGCAAGGATATGAAAAATATTTTTAAATAATTTACACATCAAAAAAGTCTTATCAACATTATATTATTTTTTGTTTCGTTTTAAATCGATTAGATTAGGCCACGTATATTTTTAACTGTTCTCATTTTCATATGGTATCACGAGGTCCAACATAAACATGGCACCCATTTTGACACTATGAAAATCTTATTAAAACGATGCATTATGCCTAATTAAAATTAACCATATAACTTACTATATTATTGTAAAGCCCATTTAACTTTCTTTATTTTGATACTCTACTCGATAGGTTTGTATTATTATTTCGCGCCGAAAATTTGCCGTTTTGTCCTTTTTTTACGAACAACATTTCAAAGGCATTTGGAAGATGAGAGGTAATAAAGAAATTTTCAAATATCCATACAAGATACGTGCGAAAAAACATAATTCTTCTATGTTTTCTATGTATATCTATAAACTCTTTTTTTAGGGTTCCGTACTCAGACTTCGCTGTCTGTCCGTCTGTTACCATATTCTCGCGATAGACAGTTGAAATTTTCACAAATGACGTATTTCTGTTGCCGCTTTAACAACAAATACTAATCAAAAAGTCAGGATAAGAAAATATTTACACCCAGTTTCCGAAAGCACAATCAATTTTAATTTACGATAAATCTCTTGTCAATCGTTGTTTAACATGATCTGAGTTGCTAGAACGTCTGAAAACAACATTGATTTTGATTTGCAATTAGTCACTGATTAACGGACAATCAAAAGAAAATCGAGTTTCTCAAAGCGTTTTTCGGTGGTCAACGAGCTGTCAAAAGTTTTATTAAGTAAAGTAATGTCATTTGGACTCTGTTTTATCAAAATCTTAGTTTGGTTATTAAAAAATTAAACATAAGTTACCCTAATAAGGACATTCATGTGTTCTTTTACCTATTTTATTAATTAATATTAATTATAGCGTCAATTTGGACGATCAATCGTTGGTTAAAAATGTATTTTATCACAAATCTTAGTTTTTTTATGAAAAATAAACATAATTCCCTAATACGTTGTAAGTACATTCATGTGTTCCATTACCTATTTATTATTTATTATTATGCGAACATATCATGCGATGAGAAAAAATACAAAATGCAATTCAAAAGTTAATAAGTAATATGGATTCTTTCTTTTTATAATACTTGTTTACTATGGATAAAAGTTCATTTTTTTCACGTTCTGTAAAGTTTTTTCTTGACATTTTGCATGTATTTATATAAATTAAATTTTATTATAGCTCGGATTTTTACGTTGGCAATCACACGGTGACAGGACTGGATAGTGACGTTAATTTAAGTTTTGTTTAAAAAGGGACAGCTATACAATAGAAAGAGTTAGTTGAAGTAAATCATTCATTTCATTCATTATCATTGGTTATACAGTGATTAGCTAATTTTTCTTGAACAAACCTTCCAGAAACCCAAGGCAGTTTAACAAGAGATTAACAGCTGATCATTTTTGACATAGTGTTATGTGATTGCTGCTTTGATTGGCCTTTCGGAAACTGGGCATTAGTGTTATGTGATTGCTGCTTTGATTGGCCTTTCGGAAACTGGGCATTAAGTAGGGCTCTGATACAACAGAAACTATTTTTGCAGTTTTTATAGTTAATATTACTGAATCTTTCGTACTTGTCCGACTCGCACTTGGCCGCTTTTTACATACTGCATTTATGTCAGCAAACTTTATAAACATTTTATAAGGGCGGTGAAACCGATACATAAACAAACCACGTTATGCTAACAGAATTAGATCGCACGCGTCTCATATAAGCAATAAATTGATTATGCCGATCGTAAAGCCGTAGGATAAGGCACCATTGTGGAAACGAGTTCGCGTAAAGCCATGGTATCCATGAAAGAACTTTATTGATTAAATTTATTCGCGGTGATCACGCATTTTTTGTAGACTACATTCGACTGTGGTAGGACCATGCAACAGTGCTCACTGTTGCACGAATGGGCAGGTCCGTCCGGGTGAGTACCACGATCTCACAAAAGACCGGCGTGAAGCAAAAGCGTTACAACTTCTGCGTCTGGCGAGTGAGGTAACCGGGACCCACTTTATTAAAAGGCGGCAACGCGTTTGCAACCCTACGGGAGTTACAAATGGTCTTGGGCGGCGGTTATCATATATCATCAAGTGAACCACCAGCTCGTTTGTCTCTTTCTCACATAAAGAAAATTGATTGTGTGGTAGCTGGACTAATATCAACGATTATTAGACACTCAAATTATGTCAAATTACGTCATTGGTGTTATTAGAATACAATTCTCCAGACTGTTGTCTCTTTCCGTAAAATAATTATGGTTTATATCGTCACATTCACTTATGTATGTATGTTATGTCATCTATTTTAAAGCGAAACAATTTTTAAACGGCGCACAGTATGGGCATGCGTCATCTTTAATAAAAAATGGTTGGTTAATATGTAATCGGTAAAATAACAAAACAAATTTATTATTATGTAAAAATTTTGGCACTACGGGATTGGAACCTGCATCTTCTAAGTTATGTGCCAGTGAGTGATTATCACTAAAATAATATTGATCTTTAATTGAAACATTTTGTTTTTTCAGTTGTTAAAAGCGGAGAAAAACAGTATATCATAACATGGAGTTCAATAACTCATTTTAAACTGATGAAATTAATTTTAGAAGTTAAGAAAAGTCAACAATTTTTTTTTAATTGTAGTTTGCTGTTAATTCTGTGGTTTTGGCATCTGCGGCGGAAGAGATTGAAACGGTGTGGTAATTATTAGATATAGTAATAATCATAACTTAGAGTCTATTGTAGTAGGACCATGCAACAGCTTCTGCTGTTCTTCAAAAGTCGATTATCAGTGCCGCGTTAATCTGATTTTTCTTGACCTTTAATGATTTAATTAATCAGCAAACTTTGCGACAAATTGTCGGCATTTCAAGTAGGAAATATGATTATAAAAATGGCACCTGTAATTGGGGCCTTCAGTTCATTGAACTTAGCGTCAGTTCAGCGGAAAATAATTAATACCAAGTATAAAAATAAAACCTGTTGCTATAACAAACTAGTGGAAATAAGAAAAAGAGTTAAAATCCAAAAAAAGTTGAAAATTTTGTCAATAACCACGATATTCAGAACAGTAATAATTTGAAAACTACATTTTTTGCAGTTATAATTTGCCATTTTTTGTACTTACGCATTAGAAGAATAATGAATACATATGCAATTATGTTACATAAATAGATATGCAAAAACGTTTATGATATTTTCAAAAAGCAGTTATAGTTACTCTAACTATAACTGCTTTATGCAAGCCTACTTCTTACTATTAAGCGTAGATACTCTTACCTACTAAGTCATCTATGTCAATCACTATCAATGGAAATTTAGATTTTCTGGGCTTAAGGTAAACATTTTATCAAATTATTTTCCTAAGCCATTCTCGTCGGGGCCAAAAAAGAATATCGAATAACTTAGATATGACATTTTACTTGTATTCGTTAAGTCATGCCCTGTCACCGATCATTTTAGATTTGTTTGATTTTATCATCATATTTATTTTAACAGTTGCCGTCATGGGAAAATTAAATAAATAAAAACACGATAAAGTATATAGGACATTGAAATTTAAATAAGACATCAATTCGACCGAGGCAGGTCTTTTTCAAATTGAGACCGCAAGGCAATAATTGGTTAGACTTGTTCGTTTAGACCATGCAACTAATTGCTTCAATTTAATGAATAAACAGTTTACCGTTAAATGGGCCTTATTTATTATAAGTTTATTAATTATTATATTAAATACGGAGACACCAATTCGACTGATGAAGTTGTTGGTGATAATTTACAATATTAATAAATCATATTTTAATTTCCGTCATACTGGTACACTGATGAGAAAACTTAAACCCATATCCTAAAACACTTTATATAGCTTCAAGTCAACTATCAATGCTCTCAGTGATTTAACAAATAAATTATATCTTTTAATAACTGTGTTCCCACAGGAATATTTTTGCATTCCGAAACTCTGCAGAGCACATATCGGGGTTACACGCGAAAATATTTACGCTCGTAAATGAACTGATAACTTTGGTAATTTTTTTTAATGGGACATCCGATTTAATACATCCTGGCTCCGTTTCGTAAAACTTATAAAAAGTTTAGATTAGAATGTTTAGATTGGACATAGATAACCACACTATCGCCCGGTTTCTGAAACACATTCATTCTGATTCAAACCGAGAGTTCAACCATCCTTTTTGCAACTTAAATAACATTTGACAAGCCTTTGATATCTGATCAGTTAATCAATGATCAGTGTTTCAGAAACCGGAAAAAATACACAAAATGTTGAGTCCAACCTCAACATTTTGTGTATTTTTTTTACAACATCAGGTGACTTTTTTGGTAAAATGTGCTGACACGTTGCTCAGTTATAACCACCCGCATTAATGTTCTAGTAAACTAAACATAATCGCGACCCTATCTTACAAAATTAAAACATTACAATTTGTCTTAATGCAAATAATGATATCGTTTTATTGTTAAACTACATATGAGATACCATAATATCTAATATATTGCAAACTTTATTGTTACTACTTTGAAGTAGCCAACTAAAAAAAAGTAAAGTTAACGCCTGCATACGGGTATGTCCGACTGCTGATTAAAGGTGTCCTCAGTACAAAGGATTATATAGGTGGATTGAAAGACTTCAGTTATATTTGTAATAACTTGCATTAAATTTTTATTGAATTAAAAGCTATCACATATTTCTGTATGTGTTTAGTTGGTAAGCCTAAAAAAATAAATGTATATTGTTCGAAATGGATTCATTTTAATAATTTCTATACTAATAGATGCGTTTGGTATATGAATGAATTCAATAAATTTAAATAATTTAAATTGCAAACAATAACTTTTGAAATCGTTTTGGGTCCTTTATTATATTATAATGATAGAGGCAACCCGCCCCGACTTCGAACGGGTAGATCTAATTTATCCATAAAGCAAAGTTTTTTTTTAATCTGATTGTTACCAACCTTTACAGGCCTACACTGGCCCAATGTGTAGTTTGCCTGAAAATCTTTTTAAAGTAGGTCCAGTATTTTTAGAGTCCATAGAGGACATACGCATTTTATATATATACTAGCTGACCCATCTATGCATTGCTGTGGCTGTGACAGTCCACTATTCAATACACACAACAAGACTACTATTCATTACAGGTACATTGTGCTTTTTTTATAATTTTGGACATTCGCAATTAAAATGTATCTTTGAATACACTGACTTCCACTGCTAAATGCTAATAAAATTAACTTGCAAATAAGTTCCAGCCTTGCCTCCATACAAAATTTGCAATAAAAAATATTGACGTGAGCAATTTATACATACACGTGTGTATGTCATTAAAAAATTAGTTTCGTGTAGAAAGAAGCCCCATTGCATAAAATTTTCGGGTTTACTATTAACAAAACCAATGCTAACTCTACCTTCCCAAAGTTCGTTTGTTGTTTTAATTAGTGTTAAACACGTAATATTTGAACAAAGTATGTTACACCGTGCACGGTTGAGAAGTCCTTTGCTGAAAAGTCGTAATGAATTTTACTGTTTGTTTGGTCTCAGTTAGCAGTGTATTCAGTTTGAATATTTAGGATAGGTATTATTTATTCAGGATAGGTCCGGTCCACATTTAACTAAAAGCTTATACAATGATTCGCCAATTATGAATGTGCAACCATGTAATGATAAAAAAGTTAAGGTAACATTTAACGAAAACATATCTATTTTGAAATAAACATAAGTAAGAATAAAATGAATAATGTGACCAAATGCAAAAAAAAAAAAAAAATTCAAAGATTCGGTTACAACCATTAGGTAATACAAGCAGAATTAAAGACAACCCAAATAGAGAATTAAATCGGATGTTCGAGAGTAATTTCTCCTTTTTTTTATGTAATTTGAAAATTTTTCATAAATTCAAAATTTACATTTAATCTACATTTACATTAATAACATATTGTAAATTCATTTCGCTCTAAATTTAATCTAATCAGTTTTACGAACAATAAGTAAAAAAAATATTTGAAGATGAATAAAAATGCGCCTTTGTTTCACACATATTCACTTATGACTTCAAGTATCTTCTAATATCTTACATTAATCCTTCACAGTATAAATTATAACTGAGACTTAAATTTTTTGAAGATAGAACAATGATAGTTTGTACGAGATTCCTTTTTCTTTTTTATCCCATCGATATTTCCTTTTTTTTAACAAAAAAAGGTAAAGTTAGAGTCGAATTCGTATCCCGATCTATCACTATCGATTTTCTCAGGAACGAGTGGACCTAGCAAGTTGTTTTTTATTAAATAAAGAGAAAATACCCAAAAATAAAAAAAGTTGAAAATTATGACAAATTGTGGTACTCGTAAGTTTGTAAATTTGCCCATTATTTTTTTATCGCATTGACTCAGGACCTTGATTTTATCCACATAATAGGGACTATAGACCTCAGTATCTGGTATAATTACTTTCAACTTGCTAGGTCCACTCCTTCCTCACAAACAAACGGACAAGACAGTGATTTTATAAGGGTTCCCTTTTTACCGTTTAAGGTACGGAACCCCAAAAACTATGGTTTTAGGCATCTATATTATATTTATGATCATACACACTTTTTTATCCTCCTTTTTAAATCTATTGAAAAGAGTGCTCCCAATACTTACGAGTAAAGGTGCCCGTAAAATTATAAACTACTAGCGGACCAGACAGGCTTTGTCCTGTACACACTGTTTTAATTCGAAAATTTCAAATTTTTTGAATAACTTTGTGAATCCAAACCATTCTCTAATCGAGCTGAAGACACAAAAAATTCCATTAAAATCGGTCCAGCCGTTTAGGAGTAGTTCAGTGGCATACACACGTACAGAATAATTTTATATATATACCAAATAAATGAATAGTGCCGCTAAGTTAAGCTGCAAATAATATCTTTCGACAACTGCCAGTACTGACTTACATTAATATTTAATTGCGTGAACGGCACGTATATAAGTGTTTGGCTTTTAATAATGTTTTAGTCATCATAAAAATGCTGTCACCGTCAATACTTGCGTCCAAATTTAAAAGGGTTGTTCGGAAAAAATCAAAAAGGTGTAGTACTATCGAAGAAAGAAGTTTTTGCTTCTATGACTGTGTCCAGCCGGTTCTTTTATGTTGTAAATTGCTTGGATTCCTGCCCTTTATCAGTCTTTTTAACAGCAAAGGGACTGTAGGAAGGTAATAATATCAGGAGTTAAAACAAATAATTTTAATCTAGGCTTTGTTTTAGTTCCCTTTGAAATTACAAATTAAAAACAATCCTTAAAAATTTCCGAACTGTCTTGTCAAACTTTTTCTAATTAAAGAAAAGCTTTGATGATAATTAAAAGGTTCTAATTAGTATTACTTTACTTTCATTTATTCATTGCATTTCAAATTTAATAACAGAACTTGAAACTCTAATAAAAGGTTAAATCAGAACTTTCACTAAAAATATATTGCTGGACATAATTTTATTTTTTAAATGACCTATGATTTAAAAGTTTAATCTAGTTTAGTAGTTTCACAAATTATTTACTATGTAATTTGTCATAATGTTTGTGCAAGTAACGTTAAAAAAATCACTCAAATTCTAATTATTCTAGTGTAATTTTTTTTAAAAGTTGCCAATCGAGCAGACGGTTCACCTGATATTAAGTGAATACCGCCGCCCATAGACATCTGATAAACCCGAGGATTACAGATGCGTTCACAACCTATAGAAAATTGGGCTGCGAAATTTTGTATAAATAAGAAAGATACAAAATCACTAACATCACTAATTTTTACTCATCGGTGCAGGTTTAGTTGGAAGTCATTCTATATGGTCGTGTATATACCGAATTTGATTTGGACTACAATTTATATGCTTACTAGATGTTTCGACAAAATTCGGTACGGATTAGACCGCAACGACACTTGTAAGTTTCATATCTCATCACATTGCTACTCGTATTACATACAATATTTTTAAGTCTAATCTAATCTTAAAAAAGATCGAGAAATTAGAAATCTTTAAATTCGTTGAAACCAGATACACAAATATATGAGATTACTCAGCCAGGCTCATCTTTTCCGTGAACACTTTGGTGTCATCAATACTTTTGTTGAAGCTATCTTTGAAATGGACTAAAACCATGCAAAAGATCGAGAAATTAGAATCTTTATTGAGCTACCCTAAGAATCCGAAACCCGTGAAAGTAATCCAATGGATCATGATTGCAGTAATATCAAGCGCTACGGGTAGCTATATTTTTACTAATTTTACTTAATATTTAATTCAACCCCAAATATAAATACAGTTCGTTTCCTTATAATATTATGCTTAAAGTATTACAAATATGTATACTTGTAAATGTTAGGTGTATACACTATTATACTATAAACACCTATTAGTTTTCAAAATAATGAAATTTTTGATAATAATTTATGGAGAAAATTTCGGTTTTAAATTATCTTTTTTATACGTTTTATAATAGATGAGTTTTTAATGTAATAACTTAACTTTCTTTGCTTTTAGTTGAATTCCTTATGTATTTGGTCAATGTCGCGTATTTGACGAAAAACACAGTTGGGCGTAACGGTCCTGTGTACTGTCTAAGACCTTTTTTCATCGTTGCTTACGATTGGTTCTTCCACAACATATCATTTAACTGTGGGCTCGGAATAATATTGCTAGTAAGAGACTTTTGTTATCTATATCATAATTAACAGTTTGTAAGTTCAAAGTAAAAAAAAGCCAAATTCAAACATATTTTTGTCTTTCACATTCAGATTTCAAACCTACAAGCAGTTTATTTGAGAAACTTGACAGATTCATTTGTCATAGCTGTGACATTATACCTTTATTCACGGTTTGCGTATTTTAACCGACTTCTTCTTAAAGAAGAGAAAAAGGTAATTATTATATCACTCATATTAATTGTTCACAAAAGTTCTTATAACTTATAGTAGACCATTATCATATCAGATATATTTTTTAATAACTGTTGTAGAAAGGCAGCTTTATTATTTTGAAAAAAACTTCTTGATTTTATTTTAATTTTGGAATATAGTAATAAAAATGAAAAAAAAATTAATCTAATTTTATAAAATAATTTCAATAATCTTTGGGGTACGAGTACTTTTTTTGTTTATATGTTAATATTTAAGATTTTTTTATTCCCGTCGTATCGTTATCATAAATATGAATGATGAAAATAAAAATCGGCAACTTATAACCAAGGAGCTTTTGCAGAGCAAACGATCCGGATGGATGCCTTGGTCCGATTTACAGAAATATTATACAAGACTAACACATCTGGTTTTATTACTGGACGAATTAATTAATCCTTTCATCTTCGTTTCATTTTCGTGCAACCTCTTGTTCATTTGCAAGCAAATATTTAAAATAATACGGTGAGTATAGTTTTATTTCTGATAATTCTGTCCTCGGGTAAGAACATTTATTAAAGTTGGAATAACAAATTTATTCAAAAACTCTTGTTAAATTTTTGATTCGTAAATTTGTCTGGATCAAATGTGAAATGATTTATTTCTAGAACATATATCATAATTAAAGTTTATATTCGTTAAAGGTCATTGCAATCATCAAATTTGGTGACGTCGAATGAGAGCTCAGAGTTATCGATCAGCAAGTATGCATTTGTTCCAAGATGACTATTGATACCATTTATACTTATTTAATGTTTTAATAATTTTTTAATGTTTTTATTAGTTTCAGCGTTAATTGGGAGCCTGCCGTTTATCTCGCACTCTCAACAACGTTAGTTATAATAAGAGCTGCTTTAGTTTTTCTGCTTCTAGCGCATCATCATACTTTGACCCGGGAACCTCTAAATGTATTGCATACTGTACCCGCTTCAGTTTATAATCGCAAAGTAATGTAAAATTAATTAAATAATAGTAATTCAATTCCAGTTAAACTAAAAGTGTGTAAAATGCAGCTATTGTTCTTGGCCTAAGCCGCGTGGATTAGGTTTATTAGATAATATGTAATTTTAGATAGATTAAATCTTGTAAATCTTTTAAATCTTCAAAAAACTTACAATAAATTAAACTAATGCATGAAACAGCACATAATGAATAAAGAACAATAAACATTTTTAAAAACTGTTCCCTTAACTGCTAAAAAAACACTAGGGCCTCTCGTTTAAATTGGAAGTATTTTATATTTTTACGGTGGGTACCTTGAAAGTCACTGTTCTAAAAGTTACCAACTCTGCTTCCTTACAGTTGTTGTGGGTATGAATGGGTGGTAAATAGTAATCACCAATCATCTATTCATCAGACCACTAGAAAGTTTGGTTGTCAGTCTTATAAAAAATGAATTTTCTAATGAAGGTTCAAAAATTCACGACCTTATGTATGTTTAAGCAAGAGTGAATAAAAAGGTGGCAAGCTAGCAGGCGGTTCACCTGATGTAAGTGATAACCGCGCTTCATTGACATTTGCAACACCTGTAGGAGTTAGATACGTCGCTAAAAAGTGAGCACCGGCTATCTCACTCATCAGACGAAACACAGAAGTATAATAATAATATTTCCACTCCACGCAGCTCTTCTGTAAGGTCGTCGTTATTACCCTTATCGGGCGGTAAATCTTTAAAATGTACCCCGTCATGCCTTACGTCATGTAAGGGATGACGCGGTAATGTTATGTAGGGTTCGTATCCACTAAGGCCCCCTCGGTGGCCACCTTGTGTCCGTTTGGAGGGACTCCGGTATCTCCTACGGAAGAAACCGGTGTCCCTCAGTACCGCGTATGAGCACGTCTCGTAGAAGAATAATCCTTCCCCGACTCCCTCGCCGTTCTGCAACCGCCCGAGACCACTTCGTACTGCTGCTAGTCCATATCCCCTTTTAGTCGCCTTTTAAGACAAGCAGGGGATACCTAAGCCCTATTCTATGTACCCCAGACTACAGAGCTGTTCCCGAACAGGCCTGCCCATTTGTGCAACAGGGAAAATTGTTGCGTGGCCCTACCACAGTTAAAATTACTATATCCAAATAGACAGAAAAGTAAATGAACATATAAAGAATAATATTATAGTTATACTAGGTGTCGTGATGATAATCTCTATTTCTTCTAAAGTTCTTCCGATCTTTATATCACCCATATTGCGACTGAACTGATTTATGCCATGCCACGGTTTTTGTAACCAAAGAACTTTCTCATAATATTCATGAATTAGTAATACTGTTTAGTTATAACATTACATTCTATTATAATTGTCACCGTCTAGTACTATTATGTAAAAAAAACAGTTTGGACCTCTTTTACCTTTTAATTGGGTTGGTCTAAAAGTAATGATAATGAATATTCCAAATACTCAGAGGGGTAATCCAAAAGTGATGATAATAAAGTGTAAGATTTGGTCCATCTTTTTTCAAAACCCAGGATACCTTTAGAAAAAAGTTCTTTGTCTTAATTCTCCCAAAACACAAAAGGGTGACATAAATCCCCCTGTACTGTTTTATACTTTTCTAGTTTCACCCTTAAAAAGCCAACTTGTTTCTTCTTTTATTCGTCAGCATCCAACACGAAAAGATCTTCTTCGTACGTATTTTATTGACAAGAATTATTTGAACATTGCCATATGAAATCATCGCGGTATGTAGATGGACGTCCTTTTTTAGGGAGAAAAGGGGCATTGTCTTTCATGCTGATCAACTGCAGTGGACATTCTTCCAGCCTTAAATTCTTTAGCTCAGCGTGCATCGTTGCAATATGGAGGAACAGAATCCCCTAATATTTTCACTAAACTTTTTCAAACAGAAGTACTTTATGATAGCGTTTATCTCATTTTTCTTTCTTCATCCATTTTTCAATCAATCTCATTTTTCTATCTCAGATTTTTTATGTTGATCACTTCTCGTAATTGTCTTAGCTACTTAACAAAAAAATTCTTCACTTTCCAGATGCAAAGATTCATGGATCAAATATTCCATTCAAAATTAAGTTTGAGCGGTTTAAAATTTTTCTACGTTACGAGGGAATTCATTTTGTATGTAAGTTTTTTAGTCAATTCTCCAGAAGTCGTGAGATCAAAATTATTGATTTAATGCAGATTTTTACGTCATGGACATCAACATCATTTCAGCCTGTTTGAGTCCACTGTTGAACATAGGCCTCCCACAGACTACCACGAACTACGGTCCTGACCCACCTGCATCCATCGAATTCCCGCACATTTGCACAGGTCGTCATACCATCCAGTGCGGGTCGTCCTCCGCTGCGCTGGCCAGTACTAGTATGACGAGTATGAGGCTGCTACTCAGGAAACTTTCTTCCCCATCGCTTATCGATTTTTATGTGCTTATGCATATTTATTTAGGAATATTCATGTATTTAGACATTCACTATATTGTTTTGTTTTCAGATGGTGGCAACATTAATAAAATATGAGCTCGTTCTCATCCAATTTCCGGAACGTTGACTTTTTTCATACCGCTCAATGAACGGTTAATATTATCAAATCAATATGTTAGTGTCAATATTGATAAAATACAAATTAAACGTAGTTTTTCAGTAATGAGAAAAAATATTAAGTTATATTTTATTCTCTTAAGTAATAATGTCAGTTTAATAAACCTTTTATTCGCAAATTTCAATGTTTACATATTTTCAAAATACCCTTTCAAATTAAACCCCAACGTACATTTAAATTTCGCGCATTTGTAAAAAGCGACTGGAATAGGGACGAACTGATTTCCCTTTAATGTTGGATCAAAAGCAATAATGGCATTCCAGATCGTAATCCAATTATGATCTCGAGGGCGGAAGCCGCAGCTTTGAACCGCGACGTCCTGTTAACGACTTTGTTTTGAAGTTTCATCCATAGTGTATAATATCGATAAAAATCCATACTAATGTTATAAATGCGAAAGTAAATCCGTCTGTCTGTCTGTCTCGCTGTCTCAAAACTACCGAAATGATTTAAATGAAATTTGGTACACAGATAGTCTAGAGTCTGAGAAAGGACATGCTTTAATTTAAAAAAAGGCTATGTTTTAATTTTAAAAAGTGTTATAAACGGTTGAAACATATTTATTTAAGGGATTCAACGCGAGCGAAGCAGCGGGCGAAAAGCTAGTTTTATATAAACACATGGGGAATACGTCGACCAGATCAGGTTTGATCAGGTGCGCCACAAGCTTGTTTGCCACCTTTTCAGAAAAAATGAATTCATTTCGGTCCTGGAAATGATCTCAAGTTGCTCGAGTATACTTAATTTAGAGTTATCATGATTATTTATGTTAAACAAAGTCGTCCTGCTGTCTGTCTGTCCCTTTGTATGCTTGGATCTTTAAAACGGATCTTGATGCGTTTTTTTTATTAGATAGAGTGATTCAAGAGGAAGGTTTACATATAAAAAAATATTTGTCAAACAAACTAATTAAATAAAAAAGAAACAAAATTTGTAACATCCTATAGAACTACAACTGACTAATTCATACATTCAGAGACTTTTTCATTCGTTGCCACAGCGACGCATTACAAATCCCTCATTCTAACAGTATGTTTTATCTCTTTTTAATTCATTCAACCCATTCATATGCTTTGTGACCTTTACAAATGAACTTTACGTTACAGTTTTATACGTAAAGGTGTTCTAAAATTGTTTGTTTTGAAAAATTTTATAAGTCGGTAAATATTGATGTTTAAAGAATGTAAATGTTTGATATAATTTTAAAAAGTTTTCCTCTATATGTGTGTTCATTTATTGTCGCGATTGTAATGACACGCTGTATATAACACATTGCACCCGTGCGAAGCCGGGGCGGGTCGCTAGTAATGTACTCTTTCATTTTATAATGTTACTAACTACATATTTGAAGGAATATATTATATAATGCACAGATGTTTCTCTCAGAACATCAACAACACAAAATCTTTTATTTTATAGTGTTAGTACCTACATTAACATTTTGAGGATTTTTTTCTTTTTACATTACATAGGATAATCGGAACAAAATATACATATGTTATGTGATACGTGTTTAATCTAGATATACTACTTTTATGTGTTAAAACTAAACTTCAATATTTCGAAACTATTAGAACACCAATGAAGCGGATGTGCTTATATTGCTAATTTAAATTAAAATAAGTGCGTCAAAACGGGTTTTTACTAGACGACAACTTTTTACTTCCAGTGTGAACTCATACATACTAGATTCTACAGGTGTCAAAGTGGAATTTGTCACTTTAATTCCACTTCTTTCGACCATTGATTATGGATCACACCATTGTGTTAACTTAAAAAATCCGAAATATCCTGACAAACCCGACCACTGAGTCCACTGTGACCTGATGTCAATGTTAGAGTAGCCTCCAAGTATTCTTACGACTCGGCTAGAGCATTCCGATATCAAAAACTCGATTTCATAATTAAATCAATCCGCAGCTGGTGGACTTGATGTTGGCGTAACTCCAGTGAATTGGAGCAACACCAATTCGTATGTAACAATCGTTCCAGCAATCTGGAAAAGAGTAGTTATTCAATTAATTAAATAATAATAAAATCATTATTCGATAAGTGTAAAATGGGCAAAGGAAGCAGGTGGTTCACCTGATGTTTAGTGTAGTCGCAAAAGCTTTTTCAACCACTGATGTAGTAGGCTACTTCACTCACCAGGCGAAATGCAAAAGTAAATTATTACCTACTACTGTGAGAAACAGAAGCTGTTGCCCTACCATAGCGAAAATGAAAAGAGTATTTATTTAAATAAAAGTTGGCAACTAGAACTCTGCACGATTTTTTCCTTTGAATGCCTCTACATGTTAGAAAAACCAACGAATTTAAATTGTGAATTTCTGTAGACAAATGAACAGAAACTTTCGACTTTGCGGGATTCGAGTCTTAGTCACCATCTGGAAGCAAACCGTACGTTTTTGTTTACTTATATACAAAAATTCACAAAATAAAGTTTTATTTTGAGTACAGAGACCAGCACTACAAATGAGTATTAATCCGGAAACCAATTGATTGGCTTAAAATGATTAAGTAGGAGTATTCCCATTGTTAGCGGTAAAATAATAAAATTTTCAAAATAATAACCAGCTTTCCTAGCAATAATCCTTTTTCGATTTTAATAATAGTATTATGATTACATTGAAAGCAAGTAAACTCACTGACAGGACGAGTCCTTTTTTTATATTAAAAAACTGGAGTCCGCTCAACGCTACCGTGTCTCCATGGATTTGGTCCAAAAATCTCCGGATCTTAAAAAAAAATTGTATATTAATTAACTTTAAAAAACTGACAGTAAATTATTTTGAGTTTAATGGATTTTATACTATAAAAGCATTGTAATCATAAACAACACAGCAAAACTTGAAAATTACAAATCATAGCTGCCTACTTAAAATTATAGAGATGATCTTTAAATAGTCACAGTGATTATAGTGAAGTCTTAACTTCAATCTTATTAATCGTATTACTGCTTATAAGTATAACGACTACTTCAATTTTATTTCTATGTGGCAGCTTTGCTTTGCTATTAATAAAAAATAACAACTAGCTATGTGCAATCACTCTTTAAGTATTACAATACTTAAAGAGTGATTGCACATAACTAGTTGCACATAAAACACGACTTACAAGTCGTTGTGTTTTTTGTTCATTCAAACATATTTTGCTATAACAAACTTTCGGATCCGATATTTGATACCCGTAGATTACCTCTACACAGTATGCGCTGGAAGACACCTCGTACAACGAGACTGCTGGTTTTCGGCTGCAAGCATACACGCGGGATGCTATTAGTGACACCGCTAACGATCTCATCACGAGAAAAATGAAGGAATACATGAAGTACGTTGCCTGCTCGTATCCGTGAAGCGGTCTGCAAATCAAATTCATACGAAATCTCTAAACGTTACAACGTATTAAAATGTTAAGTGCAAAACTTATTAAAATTTGCTAAGAACTATGGTGATGAATTAAGACTGGGCAATGTCCAATATACAACGATAGGTCAAGGGCAATTTCCGATGTGCTCATGAGTGCTAAGCATAATAATTTTGGTAAATATATATACATAATGACAATTTAAATAAATAATATATAATTCATCATAAAGCAATGCCTTTTCAAGGTGCGAATTAATCTTGCTCGTGGTTATGTGGTAATAACTCTGCCCCAGCACCGTTGAGTCATCTAATTGTATTTCTGCTAAGGAATTTTTTATTTCTGTGTTATAAGAACATGTCCCCGCTATAATGTGAATAGGGCGCCGAAACTGGGAGAAATAAAATGTACATTCTCTTCACGCTAACAAAGGATTAAAAACACTGCGGTATGGTTTAGAATATAATATAACATAAAAAAAACATGGAATTTTGCTAAATAAAACAAAATAATAAATTATTAATAATTATTCACCTTATGTCTTGTTCTCTGCATAAAGGTGTGGCCTTGATTCCGTCCCTAAAATGAAAATCCTATTGTTAATTTTATTTTTTATTTTGATGCCAAAAGTAGGTAAGGTGGTATGCTTTTCACCTGATGTTAAATGATTACCCCTGCACATGGACATTAACAATTGCTCCTTTCCAAATTTTAAAGTTTTTTATAGTGCTAATCTCTGCACCTAAGATTGAACATTAAAACATGTAGAAAAAGTACGAAAAGATTGTCGCCGCTGTGGGAATCGAACCCACGTCTTCGGCATTCGCGGCCTGACGCTCTAGCCACTGAGCTAAACGGCTGATAGCCACAGCGACGAAAATCTTAACGCCTTCTTTCTACATTGTTATTTAGCATTTGAAGCAATGCTTGGCGAATATATTGTTATATCCTTTCCAGCATACAAACAATTTCAAATATCGTTTTACAACGATAATTCAAACGAGAGATGTCGCCATTGCTTTTTATAAATTTTAAAGTTTTTTATAGTGCTAATCTCTGCACCTAAGATTGAACATTAAAACATAATGTTTAATGTTGTTTAGCTCAGTGGCTAGAGCGTCAGGCCGCGAATGCCGAAGACGTGGGTTCGATTCCCACAGCGGCGACAATCGTTTCGTACTTTTTCTACATGTTTTAATGTTCAATCTTGGGTGCAGAGATTAGCACTATAAAAAACTTTAAAATTTATAAAAAGCAATGGCGACATCTCTCGTTCGAATTATCGTTGTAAAACGATATTCGAAATTGTTTGTATGCTGGAAAGGATATAACAATATATTCGCCAAGCATTGCTTCAAATGCTAAATAACAATGTAGAAAGAAGGCGTTAAGATTTTCGTCGCTGTGGCTATCAGCCGTTTAGCTCAGTGGCTAGAGCGTCAGGCCGCGAATGCCGAAGACGTGGGTTCGATTCCCACAGCGGCGACAATCTTTTCGTACTTTTTCTACATGTTTTAATGCTCCTTTCCAATTTTCTTTTTATATTTTTTCGTCCATGTTAATCTAACCACGGAATCACGTAAATTAACAGTATTTGTTAGTTTTCCTTGACTTCTTAAATATAATTAATTAGAAATAATGTTCAAATCGTTGGAGAGATTACTCAATAACTGCATACGATTTGTCTTTGGGATGCGCAAATATGACCACGTGTCATACTTCCGTACCCAACTAAAGTGGTTGATGATACAGCGCAAAGACTTTTGTATCCTGTCTACTCTGTTTTCTATCCTCTATGACCCCTACACACCTTTCTATCTAAAAGAAAGATTTCAGCTCCTCGGGGACTCGCATTTCCTCTATCTTTGCTCTTCTCAGAATTCGTTAATGTCTGTATTCTCTCATCACTCTGGCTGAAATGACGGTTTAGGTTTAGGAAGCTAGTTAATATATCCTGTATAGTTTTTTGTACTTTAATCTGAATCTGACAACCTAAGAAGCCGGGCTCACTGATTTCACTCTTTGCTTCAGAACGTCCCAGACATGCTCTATGGCAATGAGGTATCCCTCATCGGATGTTAAAATTCAGTTATGAAAAATTTAGTTGCCAAGATCGATGAATGCAAATTGTGCATGAGGAGTTAAAATTTCCTATATGTATCGGTATCTAGCCAGAGTGCTGTTTCGATGGTCCCTGCAAAATGGTCATCTACGTAGCACTCGCCGACGACACACAATTTCGAAAAACTAAATCTGGCAGCTTTGTGTTCACCATGTGATGAAGAGCGACGGGCAGGGCAATAACTTCGTTAATATTTGCTTTTCCGATCTAATCAACGTTTCGTTAACCAGCAAACATTTCGTGGTTAAATACATGGCTTTCTTTCGTTAAATGCCTCTTCTTGATAAAACGGTATCTTAATAGTGCTTCCAGATTCTTTGCAATATCTTATATCTTGTAACTGATGTTTTTGCTTTCAGTCCCGATCATACTATTAAATGCATCATCTGCACGGCTTGGGCTGTTTTTGAAATATGAAACGACTCACCTTAACCTCTGTGCCACGCAGCAGGGGCAGGAATCCTTCTCAAGTGAATTAATATTTTTTTACTATGTCACGTTATACACCAATTAAGAGCCCACTAAATAGGTTTTTAAAATGTCAAGTAAATGAAATAATTAGCTTAAAGTCGTCTAAAAGTTTTTTAGTCTTAGTAATAATTTTGGGCAATTCGTGCCACAAAATGTAGATTTTTTTTTTCAAAACCAGCTTCAGTCAAAAATTTAAATGTGAAGCATATTTTTAGTACACTGGCAGTTCGACTGGCCCGTAAAATAATCAAAGTCATTTAAACATTTACAATTTTGGAATTATTATGGAGCAATATTTTTCCTTTGAAGCATGACCATGATGTGCCTGCTACAAGCTGCTGATGGCCATTCCATTTTTGATGTTCTAATGACATAATGAACAGTTTCCTTTACTCACTTCAATGTGTTGTACAGTTGCAGGCAAATAAAGAAGAGGTTATTGGCGAAAGAGATAAATATTATAGCGCCGATCACTTCATCGACACGGCGTACCAGGGTAGCCGCTCTAGTGTAGTCCTCACGAACAGTTCGCCAAAAGTGCTGCGACATATTCTGAAATGAAGAAATACTTTCTACAAATGAGCGTATATAATCAAAATTTATAACAGTATTGTTTTACATTTAAATACTCGAGCTTTTTAAGGGAAATTGTAGAAAATTAAGTAATTGACAACTCATTTTTAATGACATTCAAGGATATGTAAATAGTTTCTCATCCAAAACATCTGATTCAGAATTATGTGAAATTCATAAAAAGAGCCGTAATGAGCAGCTTTCGCACAAAAGTCGTCAATGGGCGACCCTTCGTTGATCCGAAGCTATTGCCTGTTCAATAGGACGGACGGAATGGAATCGAGAATCAAGTTCGGAACATAATTAGAAAACGTAGAAATAAAAGAACTTTATTTCCTGCATAACTTACTCCGGTAAACAAATAAATTAAATAAATTTTACATTTAAGTTTTTCTTTAAATACATCGACTTACTTTGCCTCGATTTTCAACAATTTTCAGATTAACTTGCTCAAGCCTCGATATCAAGTAGAAACTGATGCATATTATGAATAAATCAGCAAAGCTCCACGTAAACGTGGATTGTATGTTTATGAACTGTAAGAAAGTTTAATATGCTATATTTGTATTTTAATCAACATATATCGTAATCGTACAAAGACCAGATATTTTAAAAGTTATTTCTCATAGATTTTTTTTTTCACATTGTCTACTGATAATTATTTTTAAATTGGCATTTATTTCAATAAAATTTTCTTGTGTACGTTGAATGTAAGAGATCAACAATATACAAAATAGATCGTATGATCATTTAATTTACGTGTACAGTTTACAAAATTAGGTCCAAAGAAAGCATATTAATTTTTTCTACCAATTATAGTAAATACGCAAAACAGTTACATCTACCTGTGATAAAAATCCAATGAAATGGTTGTATGTTAAAAATACGTATACCCAAGGGAAGCTGCGCTTGACGAAAGCTTCGTAGACATTTTTTTCTGGTTCGCAATCAATGACTGCCGCTAATCCCGATAAGTCAGATAAAATATGTTCAACTGTAACGAGAAATGTTGAGTCTTCAATTACTTCTAATTTTAAATTGTTTGAAAGTCTTTCAATTATATTGAGTCAGTTGAGAGTGTATATCGGGTCAGTAATTAAAGAAAATTCTGTCATTTTCAGTCCGATTTGCTATTTAAGAAACAATAATTGATACTATGAATACTTTAAGAAACAATACGTGACAATAATAGAAAATGCTATTTCTTTTCCTTTCGGACGCACAAATATCGGGGAACTTTTACCCCTCTATCGAGTGGTGTCATTGTTTAAATACATGGCATTCAACATCGATATGTTTTACGTTGTTGGCGAAAGCCTGCAAAACATATTATCAAACATAGTTTGTACGTAATTATAAATCAGTATCTAAATTTAATGTTTTTTCTTAATTTGTTTATGTGCTTATTTTATCATGTTATTTATAGCTTTCGTATGTATTCTACTAGCATTGAGTGTTTAAACATAATTATATATTTAAATGTACTTTTGTATATACTTTTCACTTTTTTTTGAGTCTAGAATATTTATACCACTAAGTTTATGAACCAAATAAACAATGAATACCATTTTTTATTTCTAACCTATGAACACCCACCTAGAGCCAATGTCAGAACGAGAATGCAAGTCATGTTACATTTCTTGACTAGTGTCATGTCAATATTAGGGCTTGTGGCTTCCGTCATCGAGATTTGCAGGCACAAGCGCGGCCATTTTGTAGCCATTCGTAAGAATAACACCGTTGTCATAAAGTTGGAGCTGTAGAACGCCAGTGATGCTGAAAATAATGGGTTAAATGAGGATTTTTCCTATTATGATAGTTGCCACGGGTCGGCAGCGGCAGTTTTTCTAGAGAGTTTTTGCGCAAAAGCGGTAGTTATTGTATTTTAAAAAGTTCAAAATCTCCTATAACCTTATACAAATTTTCCACAAGTTTTGTAAACTTTTCAAGTTCAGTTATTATGTTATTATGTTTCAATTATATCTTTATAAGTTTCGTTTGGTAATTTGATTTCATTATTTTCAAAGAGCCATTTTACGTAATGAAAAAAAACTTTTGTGATTCTAACTACTATCAAGAATCTTAAGAGGCGAAAAAGAAGAAATGCTATCTAAATTTCAAACTAACCACTCAACAACCTAATGGATGTGTGCAAAATATATGCAAAGCTTTATTTAGCCTGTAGAGCAACGCATAGGTGGAGATCAGAGATTTCCAATTAATGCCATTATTACACACCGCTTTCGTTCAAGACAAGTCGGTCAAAGGTTATTTTTCTCGCTAATAGGACTTACCCAAGCTGTTAATTCGTTTATTTATTATAAAATACGCATCGAAAAGGTTAACTTACTGTTAGAGGTAAGCGATGTATCCGTATCTCTCAAAAATTTTAATATACAAATGAACAACATTGTCGCTTGTCCCATAATAGAGAAGATCGTGTACAAGCATCGTGCAGAAAAAAATGTAAACCTGGTAAAATATAACCAATAAATTGAATTTATAACGAAGAAAAATGTAATAGTTACGTCAGTTTTAAAACAAATTATAATATACTCAAGTATAAAATTAATTTGGTCAACAAAAAAGTTTATAAGTCAATGAAATCGAAATGTGTAGTTGGCTATAATTAGCTGTCGCAGAATCGACTGAGGGCATGTTTATCTAATATTGCATATCTAACAATAGATTCTTACATTTCTCATATACAAACCGTGAAAACTAAAGCGTATCCGGGTGGCACTAGTTCATAATGAGTGAAGAATAATTTTTATTACTGTAAAATCATCATAGCTGATATAAAAGTACTAAGGTAGTAAAATTAAATGAATTAAAAAAATTGTTCATACGGCGCATTTTTCAATTTTTTTTTATATTCCATCTAATTTTGAATATGAAACATCGTGCAGATTGTTCCCATCTGGATTATTAATAATTTTCAGAATTTTTTTTTTCAAAAAAAAAAAATAAACGTTGCCCTCACTTTAGGATAACATTATCCTGTGTTGTAAGGACGTTTTTAAAAACATAAATTGCACGAGGACAAACACCCAGATGCGAAACAACTAATCTCGCACGCACATGGGACGCACAAATAGTTGTCCCGTGTGGGAATCGAACCCACGACCCCTGACGCCGAAGCCAATACATTGGCATCTGCGTCACGGAGTCATCAAAAATTATCTCCTTGTGAAAAATATGTTTAGGCAACTTTTAGCATATAGTTCTCTACTTCTAGATTATTTTAGTCTATAATACTAAAGAAAGACTGTCATATTTTAGTAAAATAGAGAATGAGAGTTACCGCACTTTTGTTGCATCGATATTGGAAATTCCAATAACTGGATTGAGACCAAAACATTGGCCTATTGCAATGGACAATTTCATAGCCGATTGGAATGTCGCCGTGCGTTGGTTGTAAAGATCCCTTGAAACCATACTTTTCCGCAACATGTTCTCGGAATAATACTCTGTAATTGTGTATTTTTTTACATTATGAGTTAAATGTGATGGGTATACCATTGTATACATATCATATTATAAACTCTGTTTTTGAAACCTTTCTAAAATTTAGCTTATAAGATATTTGGCTGTGACACATCAATTAAAATTAGAGCAGCTTCTTCACTGTCATTGCTAATTCTCAAGTATTAAATCCGACATTAAAATAAAAATCAAGTCCTTTCAAAATTATTCATTAAATTGTAATATGTTTATAAGATAACTAAAAAAAAACTAATATTAAGAAGTCAAAACATCTTAAAAACATTATAAGCATAATTCAATTTTATTAATATTACTAGCTGACCCAGCAAACGTTGTTTTGCCATATAAATTATTTGTAGGGTAGAAAAAAGTGTTTGGGGTGGACCACCATTACATTTAGGGGGATGAAAAATAGATGTTGTCCGATTCTCTGCCCTGGCCGATGTGCACACAAAATTTCACGAAAATCGGTCGAGCCGTTCAATTACATATACCGTCACACGAGAATTTTGTATATTAGATAGATTTGTCACAGTCACAATAGTAAAACTCAATTATCGACGTTTGAACTAAAATTCTAAAATTTGTACACTGACCTTCAAATAGGTATCGTATTTTAACTTTTTTTTGCATCATTCTTGAATTCATCTCAGTCATTTAAATAGAAACGAAATTTCGTTGTAATAGGGGTCGAACGCGTGATCTTAACGAACCGACATACCAACTTTTAAAGTACCATATTTGTTTTTTCAGAAACATACAACTCTTTTGCTCAAATATCGTTTAACGTTCGGATTAAAACTAAAAAAAGTACCGTTCAATTAAACTTAGAACAGTTCTTGTGAAGTGATCGTTAAAATTAATCGAATTCACCATGTTGGGGGAGATCGTATCTTAAAAGCTTAATAAAGCTTACCTAGTGTATACATTTTTTAATCTGCTGTTTTGTATTATTTTCTTACCAAGTAAAAACCAAAGAAGTTAAAAAACGGTGAGAATTATTGTAGTTAATAATATGATAATTCACATTAAATAATTTTCATAATTTATTTCCTACGGCTTAGCTGAGTTATTTAGAAGTTAAAACATATTTAATAACATTTTATATTATCTCATTCGAGGTAAAAGTACTCTTGGTTACTAGATACTATACAGAAATGTGTCGCAGTTGGAAAGGCTGAGGAAAGTAGATGGCGGAAATAGAATACGAAACGCTTATCTATCTGATGATGGCAATAAAATAACACACTATCAATATTCAATACCTCATCAACCTTATATTAGATTCAAAGGACTTATAATATATGTACCTTATATCATTAGGCCTTAGAATTTCACATAGCTCAGTATACAGGTGTTGGCTTTTAGTTCAATATACTCGAGCAACCTGAGATTAAATCTTAAATACTGATTGTAGAAGCAATAACGTTTAATCAATATCGATTTGAACTGTGATTTAAATTATGTCTTTATGTAACACGACATATATTTTTTAGGTTTTAATACAAGTGTAAAATGAATGAATAAGTTGACGGTTTTTTGGTTAACTAAGAGCCATTTTATTTTTGATTTAATACTTTCATAGACAAATAGAAAGCACTGTCTGTAGTTGAATTGAAGATGTGAGCGATTTCTTTTTTGATTGCTATTTATTTATTTAAATTACAAACTATAAAAATTGTAAATTTATAATACTAAGGATTGAAAATTTTCCCAAAAATTAAAAATATGTATAAATACCTTATTTCTCAAAAATACCGTTGTATTTGCCTGCCATAATAATTTATATTACGTCTGAGACGAGACTTTAAACCTTCCGTTAGTTTTCTTAAGGTTTGTTTGTTTGCTAAACACACCTTGAGCTGGATATGACACTCTCGTTTTCTTTGACACCTAAAACCAGCGCTATTATATGACGACTTGCAGTGAAGAAATCAGTGAAGAATAAAAAGTTCAATATTTGATATCGAATAAATGGGTCGACGTTGACCATCATAAGTTAAACAAAGAGGTACAAGATACATAATATTTATTTATTTTTTATGTGAAAAGTAGCCAAACGAGCAAAGGAAGGAGACACAGTACATGCATTTTACAACTTTAAATAACTTTCAAATAGCAGGGAATACGTAATAATTGTTTAAATTAAATAAATAATTAATTGGTAAATTTTAATAATAATAAAAAAATTGAATCGACAGTATATCTCTCTTTATCTTCTTGATTATTGCCAAGGATAGTGAGAGAGAGAGAGAGACAGCTTTCTGTCTCTCTCTCTCTCTCTCACTATCCTTGGCAATAATCAAGAAGATGAAGAGAGAGACAGAAAGAGAATGAAACGCGTGCCGTTAAATATTTTTTCTACATTTCCTATTTTGTGTCTAATTTTTAAGTTACATTTATATCTTATTCTTATTCTACATACATCGCTTACTAATTATTACAATAGTTTATAATATATAGTTAGTAGTATACTTTTACTGTACACATTTATATTATCTTTAATTTGTTGTCTTAACTTACAGCAGTTCCTATATCATGTCTATTTTTGATTTACATTTACATCTTATTCTTATTTTATTTATCATTTACTACTTAACTTATAAAATCTATAGGTACTTAAATTGCCATTCCTTGTCGCCATTAACCATTACTATTCTTTTCTCATAATTACTTTTTATTTTACTATTTTTTACGGTGGCTTTGCAGTATTATTACTCCTTCTTCCTAATTTATTACATTTTACTCTAGAATTGTATCGTATACATAGTATGTATAAATACAATTTCTATTAGTACCTCATTTTTATTTCTAAATTATTTAATTTTGTGTCTTTGTGTTTAATTATGTGAACTACTGTCTTATTTACAGAAATGGCAAATTATTTGATTATTTGATATTCCTCAACTCCCCCTCTTTTTTCTTTCGTGACTCTGCCTGGCGAGGAGTGAAAATGTACTAGGCCAATCTCAAGATTGGGTGTCTCTTATTGCCAGCCACTGACACACGTAAGGGAATATTTTTTGGGCACAACTGGCGGGCCAGTCTCCCCAGTCCACAATGGTCCGGACTCCTGTACCTCGATTATGGGTGACTAAACTCGAGGGTCCCCCAGTGAGCCTCGGTTCCTATTAATAGCGATAGTCGTCTCATCGTCAGTTAATAAAATAAAGTTAAAGTTATATGTAACTCCTTATAATAAAATATAATTTATTTACTTCCAAAATAGTCATTTCAAATGTAAGCTAAACTATAAGGAAAGTATTATCGTGCCAAAGTGAGCTCACTTTTTCTTCGTTATATAAAATCCCTTATAAATACATGATGAACATTGAATTGAAGAAAAACATCACTAACGTCCACATACCAACACAAAAAAATTTGATTTAATCCCGAGACATGACGACTTTAAACTATCCCTTACAATTATTTTTATGCGAAAAGTTGCCATGCGAGCAGACCTGATTTTAAGTGAATACCGCCGCCCATGGACATCTGCTACAATCGAAGGTTCCAGATGCGTTGTGAACGCACCTTTTGAAAATTGGGCTCCGGCCACTTCACTCACCAGACGAGACGCGAAAGTATTTTACTTCCACTTTACGCTGGTCTTCTGTGAGGTCATGGTACTTACCCGGACAAGCCTGCCCATTCGTGCAACAGCCGGGGCTGTTGCGTGGCCCTACCATCCTGAAAAATTATTAAAGCAAACAGTTTATGAAAATTTAATTACTAACATTAAGAAGAATTATGAAAGTATTCCTTATCAATTGACGAAATCTATAAATATTGGAAAGTTAAAAGTTTCTTGATTAATTACGTAACATCATCCTGTATTAACTGATGTCTAGATGAAACTATTAAAGCTTCATCTTACGCAAGCTTCATCTGAGGCATGTTTCATCTGACGCAAGATTCATCTGACGCAACGTAGCAGCACTAAATAGCGATTATCAAACGATTGTTGTTATTTCTGCCCCTTCCTTGCTATCTTCCGCTAGGTGGAGTGGGCACAGCACATCCTTTCCTGCTATTTTATCTTACTTCACACAATTCATCCAAATCTTTCCCATTAGATCCTCCAATCACATTTATATTCCTCACTATTCTAGTCACATAAGTTTCATTCCATCTCAACTTATAACCATGTCAACCTATAACTCCAAATTTTCAGTCACTGTTGTGAATTTCATGCTTTCCCTAATGTACTTATTCTTGATCTTACCCTTTTCACTCACACTACGCATCTATCTCAATATTCGTATCCCTGTCTCGTACATCTCTCCCGGATCCGTACATACCGTTTTTAAACCTTTCCGTTGTGTTGTAAGGGCAATCGCGGTCATATGTAACTCCTGATATCTGTCGCCATTTCATACTGCCTGAATTTATCGGTGAATGCTGCATTCTCTTTTGATCACTGAGCAGGGATACCTCAAATCGGAGTAAACCGCAATGATTACAGCATTTAAGGCTATATCGAAATAAATTTGATGTGACACCGAAATCCGAAAACAGTAAATCTGTTTTGGGGTGCCAATCTTTAGGCCGGCGCTGTAAGGAATATCATATATACCTTACGGCATTACCATGGAACCAGTAGAAACTAATTCCAAGCATACCACAACAGCATTTACCAATAATTCCAAGTTATTTAAATAAGCCGTTAGTAATTGCTGATGACCCCGTAACGTAGTTGCCAAGGTATTGGTTTTAACGTTGGGGGTCCCTTCGCAAATACGACTCGGCAACGGCGGCTTCTCCTGTCGACAGCTGGGGTGATCCAATAGCCAATCCAAGATCACTTAGCGGATCGGAACGGTTACAACAAAAAACAGCCAGTGACAGATCCACGGCGAGAGAACACTCAAGCCAAATAAGAACCCAGGCGAGATCTAACGCAAGAGACAAGATCTATGCGGCCTTAAAAACATTCAGCGCAGCAGCCCAGAGCTTACCCGGGATCGCGAGGAAAAGGCTAACAAGTTTTACCGAAAGCCATCAGGCGACCACAGCCAAGAAGCCTCCCAAGCATCCTATCCTAATAGGCCCAAACTCCACCCTTACGAGAGCCGAAAAAGGAGAAGTAAATCTGCCAATCTTAAGACCAGTACATGATCCAAGAGACCACATAATAAACGCCTTCCTCGAGTTTCAGGCCCTCACAAGAGCGACGAGGGAAGTCAACTTAATGACATGCAGAGAAATTCTGCAAGTATACAGGAGAGACAATGACAGTCTTCTCCAAACAAAACTAGTGGAAGCAGAGGCAGCCATCTACAACAACACCACCTCAGAGGTTTTAAGGGAACCATGAGGCAGCACATGGCAGCCTATAACGAGTCTCTTGGCTTCGTCGAGCTGGACGAGGAAAGGACAAAACAAACGGGACACCCAACGTTTAAAGCCGCTCCCGACGACCCGATAGTCGTTACCGCTAGATGCACCAAGGTTATGCTGGACCACAGAATCCTAAGCATGGCAAACGCCGTCTCGGGAGCACAAGATCCGGAAGCACCTTGGAAAGACTGGACGGTGCCGAACATTAGATGGATCAACGGGGTTCCCGGTTGCGGCAAAACAACGTGGATCGTCAAGAACTTTGACACAGGGAGGGACGTTGTGATCACCACAACAATAGAGGCGGCGAAGGATCTTCGCGAGAAGCTTGCTAGTCGCGTCGGCGCCAATGCAAATACCAAAGTGCGCACAATGGCTTCGGTATTGGTAAATGGGTTCAAAGAGCCAGAGAAGAAGACCTGTACTCGGCTCATGGTTGACGAAGCCCTTATGAACCACTTTGGAGCCATATTGATGGCAATGCGACTGAGCGAAGCTAAAGAAATCCTGCTGATTGGTGACATCAACCAACTCTCCTACATTGACAAGGAAAACCTCTTTTCGATGCAGTACACTCGCCCAAACCTAGTGGCAGGCGTCAGTCAGGAACTGCTATGTACGCATAGGAACCCGATGGATGTAGCATATGCTCTCAACGAAATATACAGTGGCATATACTCTTCCAGATCCCTTGTGCATTCGTTGAGTATCGAAAGGGACTACCGACATACCGAGTGGGACACTCTACTAGAGGATATCGAGCCATCGCACACCGCCTACTGGCGGTTGGCCCGCAGTCTGAAAGCAGAGCCCCGCGAATCCCTACCGCCGTTAGCAATGCCTAATAGCACTTCATTAGCCCTAGATGACTCCGAAAAAGCCGAATGCCTTGCGGACAACCTAGAGCAGCAATGTACGCCATCGCGCGAACACATCGACACAGCCCACCTAACGGAGGTGGACCGCGTTATCGAAACTAGGGCTGCGCTTCCACCGGAAGGCGATCCATTAAACTCAGTGACCCCCGAAGAGGTCCACGATATTATCAAAAATTTAAAACCCAAATCCGCCCCGGGCCCAGACAATATTAGTAATAAAATCCTTAAAGCTCTCCCTGGCCCACTTATCTGTTTACTGGCGACCATTTACAACACTTTACTCTCCAGTTGTTCCTTTCCGGACGACTAGAAAGAAGCCACGGTTATCGGCATTCGCAAGCCGAATAAACTAGCCAATCAGCCTGGGGAAGCTTTACGAGCGGCTTCTATTAAACAGGCTCAAAGACCACGTGTTTTCCAATGGCGTTCTGCCGGCGGAACAATTCGGCTTTCGAGCAAGACATTCCTGTCCCGATCAATTATACCGCCTAACGGAACATATCCTAAAAGGCCTAAATCACCCTAAACATATTAGCACGGGGGCTCTTTTCTTCGATGTCGCAAAGGCATTCGACAAAGTCTGGCACAACGGCTTGATTTACAAGCTGTTCTCACTCAAAGTGCCAGACAGGCTTGTACACACCATTCAGGCCTTCTTGTCGAACCGTTCCTTTCGATATCGAGTTGAAGGTGCCCTCTCCACAAGCCGCCGCCTCACGGCTGGCGTTCCACAAGGCTCCTGCCTCTCACCCTTACTTTTTACGTTCTACACGAGCGATATACCAAAAGACCCCCACGTCAATCTCGCGCTTTTCGCGGATGACACGGCGCTCTTTTATTCAGACCGCAACCTTAGTCAACTAACCAGTCGACTCCAAAGCGCCGCCAACCGCCTGGGCGATTGGTTCCGCAAATGGAGAATTGAAGTAAATCCCGAAAAGAGTGTGGCGATTCACTTCACACGAAGTACTTACCCGTCACATATTTATAAAGGTCGTCGCCAATGCAGAAAGCTAGGGCAAATATCTCTTTATGGCCAACCGCTCCCCTGGGAGAAAAAGGTAAAATATTTAGGAGTCACTTTCGACTCGCGTATGTCATTCACATCGCATATTAATAACGTCCGTAACAGAGCCGCCTTCGTCTCCGGCCGGCTAAACACTTTAACTAACCAGTCAAGTAAAATGTCCTTAAGACACAAATTACTTTTATACAAAGCTTGCGTACGGCCAATCATGTCCTACGCATGCATGATTTTCGCCCACACGCACCCTACTCGCTTGCACAAGTTGCAAGTAGTGCAAAATAAGTTCATCCGTCGCGCAACCGGTGCGCAGTGGTATCAACGCAACGTCGACCTGCACATTGATTGCAGACTCCCGATAATTCGCGAATTTTTCAAAGACCTGACCAAACGGTTCTTCGATAGAGCCGAACATCATCCCAAACCTCTGGTGGTAAGCGCAGCAAATTACCAACCCGACACAAACGCGAACGTCAACAAGCGTCGCCCGCGAAACGTCCTCATCGACCCGGTCGAGGAAGGGGACTTAGGTACGTCGGACCCACCGTCGGGGGTCCCGTCGGATAACACTACATACACAGTTAGTGTAGCAACAAACACATTAGTTCGCCCTCGCCTCCGAGCACGGCGAGACCAACACAACGCGTATACAAGGTACACCCGCGTTCCAGGGCGGTTCTCACCGCCCCCAGCCACCGATTAGCTAAAAACACAGTCGACGGCCATCGGGGTCTCGGTCCGCACCGCTACTTCGATGGCCCTTCGATGACATGCCGTAGTTAAACGCACGCATGAGCACATGCGCGGCCCTACCCACAGCGGAGGGCCCAAACTCGTTGGTTCTGGCTAGCCCACCGGTTCTGCGTCAGATGAAGCTTTAATAGTCTCTGGACTGAAAGCACAAACATCAGTTAATACAAGATACAAGACGAAAGGTACTCCAACTCGCAAATACAGAAAACTCGTCCAGAAACGCTTTTCCTAGTCTATACCAGGCGGAAAAAGAGGCCCTTATCAACCAGGGATATGGATCGGGCAACGGTTCGCGGGTTCTCACCATCCATGAAGCACAAGGACTAACATACGGGTCAGTCGTTGTCATGCGTACAAAAGTGAGCAAGCTACAGCTGCACGACAGCGTTCAGCATGCCGTAGTGGCGGTATCCCGGCACACGGTCAGCTGTGTTTACTACACAGACGTCTGTGACGACGCAGGAGGCCGCCTTATCCAAAAAGCCATGGCGGCATCAACCTGCAAGATAAGAGACTACAACCTTAAAATGGCAATTAGGAAGAGAGACGCAGCGGTCGCAGAGAGAGAGACTAGAAAAAAAATAACACCTATTACCAAATAACCTGCGACGACGAGATCTCCGTCCCTTCTCCCTACAGCAAAAACTGTGCAGATCAAAATATATATATATATATATATATATATTAATTATTTTATATATATGTATAATAATAATAAAAAAATATATAAATACAAATATGAACTCACTGCTGCACCGCTACCAGCCCGGTTGATGTACGCGGCGGTGACAGCCCAAAAAGAAAATTAAAAAAAAAAAAAAAAAAACATGTTAACCAAAAAAAAAAAAGGGTACGGACCACGAGTCTGTAGAGTTACTTTGTTAAAATAAAAAAAAAATAAAAAAAAGTTGGGGGTCGTGGGTTCGATTCCCACACTGGGCGACAATCTGTGTGACCCACAGATACTTTCTTCGGATCCAGGTGTTAGTCCACGTGAAATTTTATGTTTGTTAAACGTCCGTACAACACAGGGTAATGTTATCGTAAAATGTTATCTTAATAATAATATGATCATATATAAAAAATAAACTAGAAAAAGAAAAATAAATTAAATTTAATGTCTTTACGCTAAAGATGTATTACTTCTTACGTGCGTACGTAAGTAGACATATTCTTTTTTTTTTGCTTTAAATTACAGCAATTACAGCATATCCCCAATCTTCATATCATGTGATTGACTTTTTTTACCGAATATTTAGTTGTACAATAGGGCAATCCCTTTCTCTTATAGATGGGCAATAACCAGCTTTTGGACCATTTGTTTGGGATCACTCATTATGCAACAATATATTAGATGCAAACGAAGTTTACGACTCATCAGCTATTGAACGATTCCATCCTTCTATATGTATACCGTCCGACTAATAGATTTCAAACCTTGCACCACATTCTCTTCATACTCGTCAATTCCATTCCCATATTTTCCGGTGTATTTTCTCACATTCCGCTCCAATCACTTTCTTTATTGATAAATGTTTCAAAATATTCTTTCCACTGTTCCTTTCTTTGGCTCTCTTTCATGTATTATTTTTGTATAATATCCCTAGCATTATTTTCTCTCAAATTTGCCAAATGGTTCAGGTTGCGCCTGTGGGCCCTCTGGCGATGGGAACCATTTAGTTTACACCTTTTGGCAGCAGTGTCAGTTCTCTTTCCTTTCTTTTTACATTCGTCGTAACACACATATTATTTTTCCTTCTTTTGCATTTCTGCATCACTATCATCTCTCCCATTTACAGTTGCAATAAATTAGGGAGTATATACTCCCTGAGATGGACGCTTGAGCGTCTAGCGTTAAAGCCGAACTACGCGTCGGTAATAATATTTAATATTTGAACGCATTTTTAATCTTCAATTTAACGGGTATAGTTATGGGAGTGTTTACATATCGCAAGCAGTTATAATATTGAAAACCATTAAATCCTCATGCCCGCTTTAAATAAAAAAATAATAACTCCAATATTTTTGTGAAACAAATAAAACACATTTTTCAATCCATTCGAGTAAGGCAGCTCGATGTAAAATGCACGTCTTAGTATATACCTTGTTTGTAATACCAGTTTCGTGCTTGGAGAACGAAAATTACGATTACATTTCCAACGGTGTGATTATTGCAAATATTAAAAGAAGAGACACAATTCCCTTGCAACCGAACAATAGGAGATGGTTAAATAACAATAATTTGAGCTATAGAAAAACGATGGATATCCGAAAAAATGTCGTTGATCGACGCTTCGAGGTATGTTGCAAACGACAACTAAAAAGAAAACTAAAAACTTTGACGTTTTAAATATTTTTAATTTTATTACTGCACCTATCTATAACGAAGTAAAGGGTTGACAAACTAGCCAAAATTATATTACCACGAATGACCATGGCCTCACAGAAGTCTGGTGTGAAATCGAAGTATTATGCTACAAAACAAATATTTAATTAAAATATGTTTTTTTTTAAGTTTTTGTTTCCGTTAGAACCGACAGCAAAAAAATCAAAATATTTTTGCATATAAATTGATATTTAATTGGTTACTTTTTACGGTATTGGTTGATTTTTTGGTTTCAGACCATTATTATTGACTAGAAAAAGAAAAAAATCTTCAATCTTTCCATAACTTAGAACTAAACGTTACTGTGATATTTGATTTTAAAGGTATATTAGTAAAATAATTGATTGGCAACGCAAAAACCCCGTACACGTATTAAAATTTTGTAAAAATTTTAATCTAAATTTATAGTACGTCTCTGTCGTAACTAAATGCCACTGTGCACATTTCTAGATAACCGAAACGCAAGTCAGGAAAGCACAGAGGGAAGCGCAATTTAAAAATTTGGCAATAAACAAAATAAATGAAGATAACATTCATACACGGGATCAAATACGAAATGGAATGCAAGTTAGGGACAATGCCATGAGAAATGTTGAATTGAGGGATGATCAATTTGAACAGAATTATAATCAACGAAATACTAAATACGACGATAGCAAAGATCATCAAGAAAGGCTAAGTGAGATGAGATGGATAACAGGGGATAACGATTAGACATAGCTGTGAACAGTATATAATTATATTGAACTTTAAACTATTTTACTGTTTACGACAGCTATTTGCAATGATACTTAAGTAACATGTCTATTTTCTTTTATCTCCGATCAACAAAACCTCATAGCCATACATCTAAAAAAGATGCGAGTGGCACAAATAAATTTTAAAAATTAATAAATAAAAATAAAATTTAGTCTAATACGAATGATTTATCATTGACCTATTAAATTAAGTCACGTGCTCAGCGGTGTAGGAAAACGTTGTGAAGAAGCTTGCATATTTTCGAAACATTAAAAAAATATTTCGAAGATTATGAGAAGTCTGTTAATCCGCAGTTAACACGCAGTCCGCGTGTTAGAATATTCCGAGCAAAAGAGGCCTTTGTCCAGTGGAACATGTATGGATTGTTACTTTAGTTTTACTATTAAGTTACGTCTAATAATTATATCTAATTTCTCAAAAACGTAAACGGTTGTTAAATAGGCTGAATTATTTTATTTTTCTAAGCTTTCTAAGTACATATAAAAACAATTACGTTCCATTTTAACAAACTTTCTGCATGAATTTGATAACCGGGGCTGACCCGACCCTATCTATTAAGTTGCGAACTTCTCTCGTATGCAACATAAAATTTTGGTTCCATAAGAAGTTATATGAAGATACTGTAAGTAAGGTAAAAATAAAATAAATAGTTATTTAACCAAACTTCGTGCAGTTTTGATTTTATTGAAACATATTACACATAGTATAGGTTACTTCTATACAATTCTTAATGTGACTTGTGCCAGGATAAAATAGATTTAATTATGTGGAGTGGTAGCTGTTGTCGTTATATTACTGATAACTGCATCAGAATCCTGTGGTGAGTTGAACTGGAACATCACAAGCTCGTAGGTGACTATTGTTCCAGCAACCTGAAAGAAGAAAACGAAAACAAAAACATTTGCACAACTCAAACATAAAAATTTAAAGCAAAATTATATTATAACCTGATGGCATTAAGTAAATTTAATGAGAAGTAATTAAATATATAAAAAGAATTCGTGGCTTCAATTAAATTTCGGTATAAGTTATGTTTTTACTTGGATCAGGAGATCAACAACAACAATTTCTTGCACATTAATTTCAGACAATTTAGTAAGAATTTGAAGTAAAATATTTTTGTCAAAACTAGCGTTGTACACTTACAGTTAACAATAAACTTCGCGTCACGCTAAAAAACTGTAGTCCACTCAACGCAACTTTGTCACCGTGAATCTGATCCAAAAATCTCTGAACCTGAAAAATGGCTAATTCGTTTTATTTATAAAACGAAAATAAAGGACGTAGGACTTGTTTTTTTTATAAAACTTCAAAACAGCTGCTTACTACGTTAAAATAATAATATTATGTATATGAATTTTACATTATTTACTTCTTATTAAAGGAAACCAGAGCAGGTGGTGGTCCACGAGTACTAAACTATAGATAAAATTTACACCCAGGCTCCGAACATCTATTTTTGGCACATTTGGTTTTAGTTTCGAACCCTTTACGACAGACTATTCCCGTGACCGTGAACGCAGCAAAGGGTTCGAGACCTCGGGAATTTAAAGCATAAACGCAAAAATAAACGAGATAAATCCGTAAACATAGAATCATTTTGTAATGTATAATTGCATAATTACAAGGAATTATTATGTAAACTATCCAATTTTGCTTTTAATTTCACCAATATAGGCTAGATTATTTTGTAGCACACAGCGCTTACCTCCAAGCAATAAACTGGAGATGGTACATCGTACAACACCGGTGCGGGAACAGTTGATGCTGTGTTAACTTGGGAAGCTATGAGAGATACAGCGACTGAACGTGTAATAAGATACACGAGAGAGAACAGAAAATATGCAGCTGCTTCGTAACCCCCAAGAATAGTGGTCCTGTAAAGTAATTATTAAGTAATGGTGTTTTATTAATGAATTGGTAGGGCCACGCAGCAGCCTCGGCTGTTGCACGAATGGGCAGGCCCCGGGTAAGTACCACGACCTCACAGAAGACCAGCGTAAGGTGGAAGTGAGACAAATACTTTCGCGTTTCGTCTGGTGAGTGAGGTAGCCGGAGCCCAGTTTTCAAAGGTTGTCAACGCATCTGTAACACTCGGGTGTGGCATATGTCCATGGGCGGCGGTATTCACTCAACATCAGGTGAACTGTCTGCTCGTTTGACAACCTTTCGCATAAAAAAAAAAGATATAAGTTCGCTATAAGCCATCATATCTAGTAGCTTTGGCCATGAAAAAATTTTATAGCTTGTTGTATTGTGGTCAAATTTTTCTTCATCGCTTGACTTGGATATTAAGTGCGGTCCACAAAGCATCAGGAGTCTTTGAATTTCAAATATTGAGAAAATATAAAACTGCATACTCATTATTGTATATCAGTAGTACATGATACCATTACTTCAGATCGCAAGATCAACATCCATCACTCGATCTTCAGTAACGACGTTGTACGATAAATTGTCATATACATCTTCCTATGTACAAATATTCAAAATATTTTTTTTAATTGTTTTTTGGTTCAACTTAGGACATAGGATAGGCTTTGAGTTTGTATGAGTTCTATGAATTTCTGGCATTGCAAGATGATGTATTGGCTGCAATCTGCTTTCAATTCAATTCCAAACTTTTCCTTGATGCTACAAATTATTTAATGTCACACGTTTAACATATTCGCAGACACCATAACGGTTATAGTTAATATATATATATATCGTCAATTCAACAAATTTAGCCAATGAAATAAATGATCCGATCTACGCAGAATGTGCTAATTTTATTCTGTATTTAATTACGTACAATATATGTTTCATACCTCATTCTTAAAATTAATTTATCATTTTATATATAACACATACGTCAGATAAATTTAAGTACGAAAAGTTAAGCATGACATTAATTTAACGTATAACAAATTCAGCCACAACAACGCGTTGCCGGGACACCTGTGAGTATATACTATAATAGACTAGAATAACCACCAACTGATAAATTATAATAAAAAATGTCAAATAATAAAAACGAAAAATGTGAAGGTAAAGTAATCCCATTACCCATTAAAGCAATATTAAAAATATACGTACTTTTTTACACGGCTGTTACAGTCACCAGTTCCCTTAATCCCGTCTCTGTGGAAATCAAATTGAAACACACGTGAAAAAATATTGATCAAAAGAAATATACTTCATATTTTATATGAAAAAGGTTTATAAATATTTACTTACTAATTAAGTAATCAGAGAATAATATGTTTTGACAATAATTATTAATTAGAAAATGAATTAGATAATTAGTTTCTACTTTTTGTTTTAAATAATAATAATAACATTAAATTCACAAAAGTTAAATTTCACCAATAGACACAGAAAAATCTTCGAGTTTAAGCAAGAATTTTAGTTTCAAATATTTTTATCCAAATTAGGTGAGCCGTGTCCGGGCGCTTGCCTTTAATTCAGTATTCTCGAGCAACCTGAGTTCGAACCCTGGTCTGGCACTAATGAAATTATTTATTTTAAGTGCTGGCTCATCATGTGCTCGGCAGTGATGAAAAACTTCATGAGGCCTGCGTAGTTTCAAAATAATAACAAAAAATATTAAAACTTGTAAAAAAAGTACGAAAAGATTGTCGCCGCTGTAGGAATCGAACCCACGTCTTTGGCATTCCCGGTCTGACGCTTCAAATGCTAAAAAAACAATGTAGATAAAAAAAAGACGTTAAGATTTTCGTTGATGTGGCAATCAACCGTTTGGCTTAGTGGCTAAAGCATCAGGCCGCGAATGTGGAAGACGTGGGTTCGATTCCCACAGCGGCGACAATCTTTTCGTACTTTCTGTACAAGTTTTAATATTTAATCTTAAGTGCAGAGATTAGCACTATAAAAAACTTTAAATTTCTAACAAAAAAATATTTCGAAGATATGTGAAGTCCGCCACAGTGGGCCGCGTGGTGAACTATGCCCTAATGACCACTGTACAGTGTTGCCTTTGTCCAGCAGTGGGATATGTATAAGCTGGCATATATATGATATAGGCAAAAGATTTTTTAACTATTTTCATTATATATTTAAGCAGTGCAGCAATAACTCACTCCAGTGTGTTAAACAACTGCAGACAGATAAAGAACAGGTTGTTTGCGAAGGAAATGAAAATGACCCCGCTGATTACGTCATCCACTTGTCGCACGAGCTGTGTCGCACGCCCGTAATTCTCGCGGGCAGTCCTCCAAAATATCTCAGGTAGATACTAGAAACAATAAATTAATAACAACAAGATATCTATCATCATCATCGTCAGCCGCAAGACGTTCACTGTTGAACTGAGGCCTCCCCCTTAGGACGCCACAACTAACGACACTTTGCCATTTGCATCCGCCGGTTTTCCGCGACTCTTATGCCGTCATCTGTCCACCTAGAGGGAAGCCTTCCAACGCTACGTGTTCCGGTTCGTGGACGCCACTCAAAAACCTTTACTCCCCATTGGTCATTAGTTCTTCGCGCGATGTGGCCTGAACACTGCCACTTCAGCTTGCAAGTTCGGATATGTTTACCAGATATAATTATAATCACCCATAGGGGAAAGGCTTGGGTGTGTTTAAAAAGTATTTTGTTTTTCAATAGGTGTTTATTGAATGATTACGTTTTCATGCAATAAGTTCAATTGAATCAGTGAACAGATCAATTTTGAAATGAAAGATGCTTTCTATACGATTCATTTCAAATTTCTTTTTTTTTATTACTTGCTTCCAAGTTATACGTATAAGTACGTCAACATATTAACATAAAAACAAGTTATTCAAACATGTCTTATCTTTACAATTTAATTTCTGCTATTATCAGTTTTCACGGTTATTGCAGTGTGTAATTTTATATTTATAAATCGTTTAGTATAATTGAATAATTAAAGGCATAATATATGTGGGATGTTTTTGATTAAAAATAATTTGAAAGCAAACTGACTATGACATCTTACTTTCCCTTGAGCAAGTAACAGTTTCTTATTAACATGCTCCAATCTCGAAGTCAAGTAGTAACTCATACAGATCACAAATAAATCCGAAAAGTTCCAGATGAACGTTGATTGAAAATGAAGGAACTGAAAATAAATTACAAAGATAAAAATAAAATGAAATATGTTTTAACTAACGCATTAAAAATCCAATTAAGTACCTGAGTAAGAATTCCCAGAAATGGCGTATATGGTAAAAAATTAAATACCCATGGATAAAAATGTGTGACAAATCCCTCGTAGAGATTTTTATTCGGATAGCACGTCATAGCTCCAGCAAAAGCAGATAATAATGACAGTATATGCTCCACTGTAACGTTTTTTTTTTTTTTGTAAAGCTTACAGCTATTAACAATGACAATTGTCAATCATATTGTAAGCGGTTTTGGCTATGTTTTTACGACAGGCCGCCTGCCTGACATCAACCCTCCTTGGGAAACAAACACCAAGATACGGAACAATTGTCACACAAACGACGACAGTTGTCACGACCCTCGACACCAGTTTAGCAACGGCTCCACCGAGTCATTATCATTAGTAACATTACATATATAGTATATTAAAAAATATTTAAGGTAATGATCTGTTTAACATCAATTTGAAGATGTATCATAATTTCATGTATTAAATGGAAAATGGTTTCTTATGTGCGGTAGAAGTATTTTCATGGTTCAAGCGAAAAAAAAAAAACAATTTATTTAAAAACAAAAGTTAATTTTATAGTATTCTTTGTGGACTTTTAAGAAGCAATAATTTAAATGCCTTTTGTACGCTGTAGTACTTTCTGTTGCAATTACATTGGTTGTGGAATGTTATACAGACCCAGAGCCAAAAACAGTACCACTGCACAAGTTATAACGCATTTGTACGTAACCGAGTGGTCGAAACTAGGGTCCATTTCTTCGACATACGATATATTCCTCCCTAACTCGGGCCAGTTCCTCGCAACTCGGAAGAATATGATCATAGTGATGCAAGTCGTACTGTAGAATATTATTGGTGCTGTGAAAGAAATATAAGATTAATTAAGCAGTTTTTTTATCTGTGAAGGTGGTAAGCGAACTAGCGGTTCACCTGATGTTAAGTAATAACCACCATCCACGCACATTTTCAATACCCGTAGGATTGCAGATACGTCGTGACTTTTTAATAGAGTTGGCCCCGGCTACCTCACTCGCCAGACGAAACGCAGAAGCAGAACTTCTACTTCACACCGGTCTTCTGTTAGGTTAGTGTACGTGGTACTGACACGGACGGACCAGCCCATTTGTGCAACAGCCCAAGTTGTTGCGTGGCCCTACCACAGTTAACTGGCAAATAAATAACTTGTAAAGCAATGTCTTCAAGGTTTTCGTTTCAATAAACAACTATAAGCACAAGGTCAATTATTCTAACACCTTTACATATTATAACTACGAAATTATGATCTGTAATTAAAACTGTTAATAGATAATATTAACATGGAGAGTTATAGTAATAACAGATACACGCAATTTGACCTTCGCCTTCGCCACGAAGCCTTATCATGAGACTGCAACCATCGCTTTCCCGCAAATTTACCCTGTTCGTCACTCCATCAAGTAGGGGTCGTCGTACACAACAATGGCTAAAACGAGAGCTATATAGCTGGCCCTTTGCTTAATAATCTTCTTATCTTTTCGCCTACCTGGGTTCTACTACGTGGAGAAATACATATCCTTAGTTCATAACCGACAATACATATTAATTGTCTTCAAACATTATGGTATATTGGACGAGGAGAAATGCCAAATGGATTCGCCAAATGACCAAACTCTCAGCAATTCTACGATGATTACTATGTCGTCAGTAAATTGAAGGTGGGCCATATATATTCCATAGATATTAATAACAATTATTACTACTTATGACTGTCTTATTACTATTATAACATACTGGCAAAAGACAATTTAACCAAGCACTAAATAAAAGAGCTTAAGAGATTTTCTTAAAGATCAATACAAAAATAGAAAAAAAGGAAGTTACTGGTTACGTTAAGTGTCGTTTCGGAGTTAGCGACCTTGACGACACACATAATAGTGATGAAGATCTGCCCAGTCAGTGATAGAAATGCGTAAACACATTTCCATGAGGACCAATGGAACCTGTGAAACGTGTCCAAATTTAATCATCACTGGGTCCTTAGTGATTGTCACGGAAAAAGAATATAATTATTAACAACATTTAATATTACATATAAAAATATAACATTTATAACATTTATTTTATACTTAGAAATCAATTATGCATTACTTCGCAACAAAGATAATTATTTATATCTCTTTTATAATATTAAAATAAAATCCTGTAATAATTAATTAAATTTCGCCTACCGTATTCCAGTCGATGTTTTACTTAGAATTCCATTAACTGGGAGTAAAGAAAAAGCTTGGCCTATTATCAATGTAGTTCGAAGTGATTGTTGAAAGGTTGTTGGATGTTTTTTTGTTTTGATGACGTCAACTTTGTTTTCTGTAACATAAATCAATATTGAGTTAAACTTCATAAATCTTACTTAAATATATTTTTAGCGACTCGAGTAAAGTAAAATTTATGTTAAAACCATAAAAAGTTAAGTACTTACTTTTGAAAGGAATCCAGAAGGGTTGATTCCTAGTTTTGGGAATATTTTTTCTCATTCCTCGGCCGTCCACTATTTCGATCACAGTAAACTCAGTTCTCTTCAAAAAAATCATTGAAGGGAAGATAGTTATTGAAACTTCTGTACATTTAACTAATCATTTAAGTCTCATCGCATCGGTGTTCAGTATTTTAATATAGTTCTAAAAATTTGTTTACATTTCCATCAACCTAAATCGCTTCTTCTCTCAATGATAATATAACCCAAAAACTGGCTATTGAATAAGCACGTACTACGTCACCAGGGACACCTTAAATAAAACCACTGAAGAAATACAAATAATGTTTACCGGAACGTATCATCCTTAATACTATTAAATGCGAGCTCGTGATTACTTAGTTGGATCAAATAAACACAACTACAAAAACAATTCACATTAAACTTTGCGTGAGAACAACCTATGATTACTTGTGCTGACAAAATTGGAAGTAGATTTTTATCAAGTATCGATTATTTTATTTTCAACACTCGTTCTTTGTAAACGATAAAGGTCGTGTTAATAGCATTATTTTAACTTGGACAAATCAATGAATTGTTATTGAATTTCCCACTTGAAGGGCTGTCTGTAACGACTTTCTATTAATAAAGCAGACAAAATTATAAGATGTTCACGTGAGACTATTTGGGAAATTAAACTTAATTAAATAGTACTATTGGATTGTTTGAATGTGAGCAAATGAAATCAGTACAGACAGCTTCAAAAAAAGTGCAAGGCCACGTTTAAAAGATAAGAAACTAATTTTTTAGCACTATAATATATTATAACATGTGGGAAATATGTTGTTCATATTGTTAAAAGTGTTTTACTCTGACCAATTTCTATCAAATGCAAACAAATATCAATTTAAATTGTTTAAACGATTGCATAGTTAATTTATTCTTTAGTATTATTTTCGGGCCCCTTGCCTACTGCAATTAAATAAATTATTTAAATTTCTACCCAGGTTATGAAACAGATTTGTTCTATTGAAAATTTAAAATTATCGTTGTTACTATTTTATGGGGTATTTAAGTAATAAATTTAGAAATTTGCCAAGATTTTAAAATTGCAAATACATCGATGTGTAGCATGAAGATTCACGTGCCACTGAATTTGGCCTTCGCATTTTAGTTTACATACTAAACATTTACACAGCTTTGATACCTTGCTTCTGTTATTATGAAAACGGAGAAAATATACCGGGGTTATCTTTGCATGTGTGTTACAATAACATTGTTTGAATTTGTAGTTAGTTCTTCGTACGTCGCAGAATCAATGGGCGACATTCTTACTTACAGCAATGTATTCGAGACAACCTTTAGATGAACTCAAAAAATCGAGTGGATGATTTTGGAAATTATTATTATTATATACTTTATTGTACACCACAAAAAATTTGATACAATTAGTATGAAATAAGTCTTAAAAGCTAGGTACAATAAGGCGGTCTTATCGCTAAAAAGCGATCTCTTCCAGACAACCTTAGGACGAGGAAAAATAAACTAATGAATAGTGGGAGGTGGTGTGCTCAATAAACTTACTTAATACCAAAATAGACTTAAATATAATAAAATAAACAAAATTATAATAAACATACATAAATAAAAATAAATATATATAAATAAATACACGAGAGTAGAATTAAATCTGAATATTTCCATTAAAAACTATGGATTACAAAGCGATAGATAATGTTGTTTTACGTCAATTTTAAACTTGTCTAGCGTCTTCGAACGACGAATTTGCTGAGGAAGTTCATTCCACAAGCAGATGGCCTTAACTGTAAAGGAGTTCTTATAATATTTAGTTTGTTCTTATATTATTTAATTTTACGCATGTGGTAATAGAATTAGATCTTCAGCTGATGGCAGAACTCGTTCTGGATGGTGGATGGTTATGGCCAAGAAACTTAAAGTGTTCCTTTAAATAGCTTGGAGTCCTAGGGTTAAATAATACACAGTACAGAATTGAGACAGTGTGTAGATTCCGGCGAAAACGAATGGGTCACCACTTGAGCATTGAACGAAATTCGGAAACGTGATCATATTTGCGTAAACCAAATATAAATAATATAGCTAAATTTTGAATACGCTCAAGTTTATTTAGTTGTTCTTCGGTTAAATCAAGATAGCTTGCATCCGCATAATCGAGAATGGACAGGAGTAAGGATTGTGCTAGCATAATTTTAGTTGGAATGGGAAGAAAGGAACGTAAACGACGGAGAGAACCCATCGCAGCAAATGTTTTTCGGCTCACTTGATTCAATTGTTCCGACCACGAGAGGGAATTGTCAAATGGACACCAAGATTTTTCACAGTGGTGTAGTAAGGTATTATAACGTCATTTAATTTTACCAAGGGAAGGTCAACTCTTGAAATCAAACCAACACCACCAACAATAATAGCCTGGGACTTAGTAGGGTTAGCATTGAGACCATAGATTTTACTCCATTCACTGACAGCGGCCAGGTCATCATTGATGGCGGAAACAGCAGTAGGTAAGTCTTCAAGAGTTGACTGTGTGTACACTTGGAGATCGTCTGCATACATGTGATAGAGAGAAGTGATTTTTTGAGAAATTGAATTAATGAATACGGCAAATAGAAGAGGAGACAACACACCACCTTGAGGCACTCCAGCGCGCAATTCACACCCGGACGAGAATTCATCCTCTATGCGAATACGCTGCCGTCGGCCACTTAAGTAACTTTGAAACCAGCCAATCACTAGTGGAGATATGTTAATAGAACGTAACACACTCAACAGAATGTCAAAATCAACGGTATTAAATGCATTACTAAAATCTAGCAACACTAATACAGTGATATTGTTTTCTTGATTTTACGCGAATATTATACATATTAAATGAAACTACTTTACGGATTTTATCGCGTTTTTTTATTTTTAATTTAAATTCCCGACGTTTCGAACCCTTTCCAGCGTTCATGGTCACGGGACAGACTAAGTTGTTAGACGTCTTGATGTCATAGTTAACCCCGGCTACCGTCAATTATTTTGTTTATTTTTATTCCGATCCACGCAGAAGGAGCTTATGGTATCTTGAGGTCTGGCAGTGTTGGTGTGCTTGGATTTAATTTTATAGATTATATAGAAAGGAGACCCATACAAATAAATATTTAAATGGTGATTCTCACCACCACCCTTCACAGTTAGCTACTGTTGGTAAATGTTTGTTACAGAGAGCACGAGGGATCTGTGACAAGGAACACCTGGCCGCTGAGCTACACAATGTCAAGCAAGTGCTGCGTGACAACAAGCTCCAAATCCCGCGCCTGCGTCACAGTGACCGAGTGAAACCGGCCACAGTCGAGCGAGTGCCTGCTGTATTGCCATATGTCAGAGGAGTCACTGACAAGATTGGCTATATCTTGAAGCGTGCTTCAATTAAAACATATTTCAAGCCACCGAAGAAGATAAGTCAATTTTTACCATCTGTCAAGTGTAATATCCCTCTACAAGATCCAGGAGTGTACAAGCTTGACTGCGATTGTGGGCTCTCTTACATAGGACAAACAAAACGATCAATAAAAACCAGAATTAAAGAACACATAGCTGACGTGAAGCACCGACGGTTGAAGAAGTCTGCAGTTTGTGATCATATTTTAGACCGCCCCAACCACTACATTAGATTTGATCAACCGAAAATCCTCGCAAAAGAACACCGATTCCTTCCAAGGATGATCCGCGAGGCTATTGAAATAAAGAAACATCCTAATTTCAATAGAGAAGATGGTTGGAGTTTATCATCTGCTTGGGATCCCATAATCTATAAAATTAAATCCAAGCACACCAACACTGCCAGACCTCAAGATACCATAAGCTCCTTCTGCGTGGATCGGAATAAAAATAAACAAAATAATTGACGGTAGCCGGGGTTAACTATGACATCAAGACGTCTAACAACTTAGTCTGTCCCGTGACCATGAACGCTGGAAAGGGTTCGAAACGTCGGGAATTTAAATTAAAATAAAAAAACGCGAAAAAATCCGTAAAGTAGTTTCATTTAATACTAATACAGTGAGCTTTTTATTATCCACACCCGTCGAATGTCATCAGTAACTTTAACCAACGCTGTAGTCGTACTATGACCTGATCGGAAACCGGATTGAAGAGGATTAAGAAGAGAATTTTTGTTCAGATAGAGATTTAACTGTTGGAAAACTAGTTTCTCTAGAACTTTGGACAGGAACGGGAGAATAGAAATAGGACGAAAATCGGAAAATTGCAATGCATGGGCTTTCTTAGGGCGCGGAGTCACTTGAGCACTTTTCCAAGCTTCGGGAAACTTGAATGAAGAGATTGATGCGTTAAGGATATGGGGGAATAGGAGTAATAAAGTCAAGGATAGGTAAAATCATATTACGACTAACGTTGTCGTCACCAACGGCATTAGACGAGATTGATAATATGTTCTTCTTAACATCACACTCAGTGAAAGGAATGATATTAAACGGTGGAAATTCAGGAGCTGGCATGGAAGAAAGAATGTTCAGAGTGCGCGACTTATCTGAAATATCTACGGAACTAGAAGAGGTGAAATATTCATTAAGGAGTTCATATCAATATTATGGTGAAGCAAACTAGAAGACGCTTTACCAACTCCAAGAGATTGAAGAAATTTCCAAACTTTGGCAGGGTCGCCGTTTTCGACAGATTTGTGAATGTGGCGTCGTTGTGCATCTCCACACAATGTATTGCAGCGATTCCGCAGTTTATTATAATTTTGCAGATTTTTAACAGAATGATCAGCTTTCAGCTTGCTTTTCGCATAGCCTTTTTTCTTAATAATGTTTTTAAGATCATCTGTTAACCAAGGCGCAGGTAAATGTTTTATTTTTACGGGAAATTACTGTCACACATCGTCAGATAGCATAGTTGCTAAAATTGTTAAGTGAACCAAGCTTTTGTTTTGCGGTGAAACGTAACAAAAACAACTTAACTCGAACTTAGTAGGCGAAATACGTATCGCATTCCTGACATTGAGTCTTAAATCGGGAATGTACCAAGTAGGCCAATTACGCAACAACAAAAGGAATTTCTTTGCTTTACCTCAAAGTCTCTTAAATGGAAAAAATATGTTTATTTGGCAGTTACACATTGAAAAGGAGGGTAGGTGGTAACTATCTCTTTCTCCTCTCTTTATCTTTTCGGGAAACTTCGGCATACCCGACGTATGATTAGACGACCCGAATGGCGTAGTGGGTAGTGTACCTGCCTCCTGCGCCAGACGGTGTGGGTTCGATCCCCACTACTGGAAAAATATTGTGTGATGAACATGGTGTTTTTCTAGTGTCTGGGTCATATAGAAACATGTATAATATGTATTTATTTACAAAAGAAAAGTATGTTTAAGTATGTTTATCAGTTTTCTAGTACTCATAGTACAAGCTTTGCTTAGTTTGGGACTAGAAAATGTTGTGTACGAATGTGTCCCAAATATTTATTATTATTATTATACCTTCTCGTCTAATATTCCTTAATTTTATGAAGACTATGTATTCAATCAATCTGTGTTGCCACGCTCAATGAGGAAGCTCCAAGTCGCACAGCGAGCTATGGAGTGGACTGTGCTCGGTATTTCTCTACTTTTTAGAGTTCGCAATAGAACGTAATAGAATATGAGTTTTAGACATATCCGCAGTATAACTAAGGTAGCCAACATAGCTAAAAAATTGGATAGCTCAATTGGCAATGGGCTGGTAAAGTATAGCTCGTAGAAGTGATAACTGGGGCGGAAGACAGGTTCTTGAGCGGCAGTCTCGTATTGATTATCACAGTGTAGGCCGACCCCCACTAGATATAGTGACAGCTTGTGCAAGTATGCGGGATATCGATGGATGCAGATTTAGGATCGTTCTTCTTGGCAGTTTGCGATGGGGGCCTATGTCCAACAGTGGACTTAAACAGGCTTAAATGATAATAACGATGATGAAATAAACAAGTCCATTTTTGTCCTAATTTAACCCAAACGTGAAAGGTGATGGGACTGTTGTTAAATGTCACGAAATCTTTATTTTTGAAGTTATATTTCTTTTGGCCTGTTTGGACAAAAGTAAAATTTTACAAGGCGCGCGCGCACACAAATCCCAATATGCTTGGCAAACCACCTACTTCACGGAATCACCATGGAAACCAATAACGACTTATTGTCGTTTGCCTATAATTCGAAGTTATTTCATTAAACCGTTATTGATTACATCTAATGTCTTTTTTTACAAATAAACTGACACAGACGATAAAATTTATAATTATTTTTAGTTTCGCTAAAGAAGCATAACTTCTTACATGCGCACGTAAGTAAACACATATTTCTTTATAATTTATCGCTTTAAAAATGTATTACCTACAAGAATGATTCTTAACACAGCTCGCAATTATAATATAGTTGCCGTTAGTTACGTAAGTTTGCAAATGGTTAAAACAAAGCGTAATAATGTACTACCAATTACAATGGGACATAAGTGATAAACAGGGCCTTTGTCACGCGATGTGCTGATGCCTATCCATGATGCTATAATTTGATTAATGTACAGCTGTAATGAAAATTTTATCGGATGAATGGAATTTAAATTAATATATTAACATGTCTTAAATGAACGATTCCCTCAGCATTATCAATTATTTATTAAACACACAAGTTTCAACGCATTAATAACATCAAACTAAAAATTACTGTATAGGTGTTGCTTCTTAACTTTTACTTTAATTATAAATCAAGACAACATGATTCCTTAGTGTTAATTTTATGAAGAACTTTATATAAAAGTTTATTATGAATCTAAACATTAAGTTAACAAAATAATATGATTTACATTTTCGTCTATTTTTCTGTATCATTTAGGTCATATTTTAGATAATTACAAAATAAATGTGCATCCGTCATGTTGCCGTGTATAAAATATATGTGAAGGTCGTTGGTAAAGTTTTTTTTATTGATATACAATACAGAAATATTAAAAGTAATACAGAATACACGCTCCGCTTTCACCATTAGCTTTACAAGAAGATTCTATCAGGATTTTGTCCATGAGTACGCAAAGATAAAACTCTTAGTGAACGACTATTATAAATACATGACTTTCTATAATTTTGTGTTCACTTTTACCTATTTGTGTGGTGAAAGGGGATTATTATTTTTAAATAGTAGTTTTTCTATAAATTGCTGCACACATCGCCACTGGAGCCGCGATGATGTTTGCAGGTATTACTAATGTGCCCAAGAAACTTAATGGTAAAGCATGAAGCCTATAACATTCTTTAGATGAGACACCTAGAAAACGGGCACACTCTAAAGATTGAAGCGTTTTTGAAGGTTTAGTTCCAAAGAAAACATTTATTGGAGCAGATAGCCATGACAAACCATTAAATCACAATTCGAAAAGGTTTGAATTGTGGTTTAGGATATTATTATATTAATTGTTTACGCTAGGCAGGAAAGGTAGGTAGAACGACACTAGAACTTTTTCTCACAAGAAAACTGCTAAAACGAATTAATAATGTAGCTCAAGTGCAGTTTAATTTATTAAGCGATAAATTTAGAATTTTTGCTAGAGCCGTTGCACACACACACACGCACGCACGCACGCTCGCACGCACGCACGCACGCACGCACGCACGCTTGCACGCAGCCCCATAACCCCATAACCCGGGCATCGTCTCAAGGGGCGCACCGTCCCCCCAGTCAATGGCTCCTAATATCGGACGCGGACAGTATGGTATTACGCGTGACTCTAAGTTTACGTTATCCTATATGATGTGCCATAGGCGTTTCGGATGCGCGTATAAATGCGTCGACCTTGTTTACTTTCAACAAAACATAACTTATAAATTAGCCTAAAGCCGTTGCACGAATGGGCAGATCCGCCCGGGCTAGAAGCAGGACCTCACAGAAGACCGACGTGAAGTAGAAGTATTACACTGCTGCGTTTCTTCTAGTGAGTGAGGTAGCCGGGGCCCACTTTATTAAAAGATCGCAACGCATCTGCAACCCTATGCGGGGGTTGCAAATGTCTATGGGCGACGGTTCTCGCTTAACATCAGGTGAACCGCCAACTCGTTTGCCACTTTCTCACATAAAAAAAATAAGAAAGATTTTCAAAAAGTACCGCATTTTCAAACTGGACTCGAGTGAAAAAGATACGTTTGTTTAGGTACAATATTTATTATTTACCTATAGATTTATTATATACCTATATTAGATTAGATTTAACTTTAATTTCACTTGGTTTTTATTCATATGCTGTATATAATTGTATAGCTATTTTAGGAAATAAGTGGTGGATAAATAAAATGATATCATTTCAGAGTAAGTCACATTTACCTTAACGCCGTCAACTGAAACTTTATTTCCAATTTAAGCATACCTACTTATAAAAAATAACAAAATAGTAATGAAGTACAACAAAAATATCTTTTTATATAGCTAGTATAGCTATATAAAAAGATATTTTTGTTGTGCTGTGCAATGCCTGTGAAGTTAAATCACTCCAAGGCCTAATTTTCCACACTTACATATTATATATTTGAATATTTTATAATCAAAAATCTCTTATAAGTTAATTTGCCGTAATCATTTGTAGGGTGAAGGACGTAATAGATGATATTTCGACTCATGACTTTAGTAGGTTTAAAAAAAATGGCCCTCTATTATAGTGAATATAATATATATATATATATATCATACAAACACCTGATCTACCACATGGGTCCGGCAGGTATACATACTAAATAATTTAGTACGTAGTTATTGGAAGTGTTTTTAGGTATTTAAATAAAATATAATTATTAAAAAAAAACAATTAATTATATAAAGAAGCTTTTCTATGGCTTGTTATATTAAAATTAAAATCACAGTAACAAACCAGTTTAACAAAATATGTCCATTCTATTATTATTCTTGTTTGTCAATTAGTTTAAGTGTAATAATTACGTTTATCACACTCCGCTTAATAGAATCATGTTTTTAGGTTAACAATGTAATTACAGGCCTAACTAGAGAAATGAAGATTAGAGAGAGAATCAATATTATCAGTCTTTAGTAATTTAAAAAAATAAACTGTGACGTTTCCCACTATTATGCAATAAAAAAACAAAAGTCTAAACTAAAAGTCGATACTTATTTAATAATTCTATACAATAATTAAATAATTCTATATTTTTATATAGGCCTTTGCCTATTTATGAACTTAACATTTTATTTATTGCCTGTTTATTTTTATCGCTATATCGATCAATTATCGTATTATCGTAAACGATGAATATAAAAGTTAATATTAAAATTACCAATAAGCTTTGTAAAGTAATAACATCTATAAACATTGATTATACGTATTATATGACTATGCATGTTTAAGGAAAATATAGAAAACATATAGTTTAAAAGAATTTTGAATCTGTGAACCTATTTAGTTATTAAAACTCAAAGAATAACTTCCATTAAAATGATATCACGTAGTACAGAAGATCGTTAAGATGCCAACACCGTGAACACGTCTGAGATTAATTACCTAGTGACTTCCAGGTCATCATCATTTATAACGTTTACTACGTATTATCACTCTAAGATATAATATTTAATAATATACTAATTAGCATAGCATGTCATATGATATGGCAATTTACGACAAGTAAAATACACCCTTATTACTTCATATTAAACAACGGTACTGCTGTATTACATAGTTATGACACATATCTTCGCAAAACATATAGATAGCGGTGGTAGGGCCACGCAACAGCCTCGGTGTTGCACGAATGGGCAGGCCCGTCCGGGTAAGCACCACAACCTCACAGAAGACCAGCGTAAAATAGAAGTATGACAAATACTTTCGCGTTTCGTCTTGTGAGTGAGGTAGCCGGAGCCCAGTTTACAAAAGCATATATAAGCAATACCACGCATCTGCTGTAACCCTCGGGTGTAGCAGATGTCCATGGGCGGCGGTATTCACTTAACATCAGGTGAACCATCTGCTTGTTTGGCAACTTAGAAACATATACACTGTTGAATATGATTTTAATCATCTGTTGACAACCACATTTCACGTTAAGATTTAAGGAAGCCCAGGCTAATGTCAGCATTTCGTCGTAGCCCCTAGGATCCCTAAATCGTAAGGATATAATGACATTGACTACGAATATTAATATTACTATAAGCCTATGACATTAGTTTAAGAAAACCTAAAAAAAAAAACAGTGTGGTGGAGCACTGCTGAAGGTTATTGTGTTTAAGGAATGATCGTTAATTATATGAACGGCCACTGCATTATTCAGATATTGCGAATTATTATCTGTAAGTCCCACTCTGCAATAAGGATGAACGATAACAGAAAACAATGTGGTTGTATGCTTTTTCAGTTCAACGGAAGCTGAACTGGAGTTTTGAAATGAACTAGTTTTTATCCCGTCAGTTCATGCGTACACAAAAAGAATTAAATAAAGAGTTCTATTATAGCCTAATCTATTACCAGATATTGATGACGCTTATCCCTTTTTAGAGGTATGTAGAACAGCTTCGTTATTATACATTACAAGGATTCACTCCCTGTAATTCGAAAAGGTAAAATTCCCTTTGAGTGTTAAAATCTATTGACCGCATGTTTTCTAACGTGATTCCACTGTGACCACCAGATTTGGAATTTAAGAACCGTACATGGGGCATTGGCGGTTTCAGTGGACGCTGAAAACGTCGAGGGCCGTGCGGGTTGCTGGTGTAAAATTACCTAGTAGTACCATCGCACGTTAGGAATTTGTAATAAAAGTGTCTGCTATAGTTTTTTATAGAGAGCCCTCTGCCATTTTATTAAGCGTCGTAAAACTTTCGTTTCATAATAAATAATGCGATAAACTTTACGACCCTGGCAATCATAAAACGGCGAGATCGAGAATTGATTTTTACGGGTGACATCGAATATTTTTGAAAATGGAACACTTGTAATACAATGAGACAAATATTTTATTGCTAATGAGGTTTTTAATAAAGTAATCAGTTAACAACAATAACGACGGAGACAAAAAGGAGGCTAGTGAAGATCGTTTCTATGTTTTTTTTTTAATTTTTCTTAAATTTTAGTGTTTTAAATAAAAGATAAAAAAGCTAAAGTAGCTTTATGCTTTATTGCACTTATCTTAAAGTTCTTAAACATTAGACGCTTAATTTAAATTATTTTCTAATACAATATGAAATGTCTCCGAGCGCATTAGGATATATTAAAATTTAAAAATGCGCCATCTATGCTAGAATTTTAAAACTACTACAAATCACTCTTTCGTCTTTAATATACAGGCGTAATCGTTCTTGCAACGTCCAGTAGAGGACCGTTAAGTAATTATCTTAATATGTTATACAAACATATTAAGATAATTAACTTATATAGTTATACAAATATTTACACTCTATAATTATGTAATATAAATAACTTTACATTCTTCACATCCAAAACTGTTCTAGTCGTGTACACAATTACTTTTGTGTTTACATGGTCACGTAGTTTATAGCTATAATGTTAAGATAATTCAAATTATTTAGTTGGCCTTTGAAAAAACGTTTAATAGAAAATCTTTGTATTCCTCTTCTTTGACTGAATAAATAAGTCTTACATTCGCATCCTTCTTTTCAAGGAATTCATTAGTATTGATACCCCTTCTTTCACCTAGAAAAAATAATTTTATTTGAGAGTAGGTACTCACGTTCCAGCAGGAAGAGGTCATAATTATATGTTTGAACTGTGACTTTGGGTGTTATTGAATAATATTATTCAGTAAGCAGATTGAATACTAGTTGAAAATAAAAAATGCTGGAAAATTAATTAAAAAGCTGAAATATGCTGTAGGCTTAATGAAACCGTGTATGAATTTTAATGGCGTGTGTTTGTCCGGATCAAGCAAACTTTAAAAGATATCTCTACAGTATGCTCCCATCCATAAACAGAGACAGCTGTTTGTACTTATATTTTATTAATGTAGGTATCGTAGGTTTGTGCGTACGTAGTTTTGTATATATTAAAATTAATGAGCTATATTTCATCGTACGCATGTTTGTGTACATTAATATTGATATCCTTACCACATGTGATAATACTGTTCTTTGAGTACTTGTACTCCCTGACCAATGCGGGATTTACGGCCACAGCCACAGTTGCGGGGTCGAGCGCTTGCCATCTGTTGCTCCTCTTCATAGATATTTTCTCAAACAGATTTTGGGCCTTCATAATGTCTGTCTGAAGCTGACCCAGGACTTCCAGCCGCCACGACTATGGAGTGTAAAAGTTTAAACGTTTTAAGACTAACGTTAAGACTCATGGACGAGCTTCTTGAATTCTGAAGGGGTGACCAGCACTTCGTGGGCTATAAACACCCGTGAAAAAAGTCGTTCACGGTCAAATGTGCCAGTTACTCTATCCCGGCCTCTCGTAACAATCAAACGTAGGCTTTAAGTTCTGGCAAATTTACAACAACAAGTAAACTATTAAGTGTTTAAGACTAAACGTAAGCTAAAATAAGAATATTATTAGATATATGTTCTACTGTAATCTGGTCTTTCATTTTTAAAGAAATAGAGCCACTGTTGAGTTTCTTGCCGACCTTTTCTCAACAGAACTGCCTTTGGAATCGGTGGTAACTTACTTATGAACTTATGTATTAATAATTTATGTAAACTCCGACGTTATATAAGAACGCGCGAGCGTCTATTTGAGTAAAGATATTTTGAATTTGAATTCGGATTTGACTGGTACAATGTGGAACTTACCACAGTGAAATTCAAACATCTCTGCACTTGGGAGAAGGGAAGAATGGTGACCTTGTCCGGCGTAGCATATTGTGCTACGACATGGTAGCCTTCTACGTCAACGTTAGCGTTGAATTCGGGACTTGGATTATTGTCACCTGAAAATATCGAAATATAATAAAGCTAAATTGTTTGTTTGTTTAAAGGCGCTAATCTTTGGAACTGCAAGTCGGATTTGAAAGAATCTCTTGCATTTAATGGGCTAATTCTTGCGGAATGTTAAGGAGTTTAACATCACGTTACGACTGACGGGACCGAAGCAGAAACTTTGGTAAATGTAAATAATTTTAACTCCGACGTAATTCAAATCAAATAAATATTAAACGATAGAGAAAAATTACTTATGAATTTATCAACAAGCGGAATTCGGCGGTCGCTTATAGTTTTCGAAAAAATAAATAATGAAATAGTGATATTTTTACTATAGAAATCCGCCATTTTTTTGTTGTCAATATGTCAATTCAGCTCGTATTTCTTGGTGGTCATAAAAAAAAAACCTAACATCGAAGGTTAAGGCGGGAGCTCCGCTCCCGCCTGAACCTTCTAACCTAATCTATCCGAGTCGGATTCGCTCTGTGTCGGTTCTGTGACTCATTAAATTAAAAAAATCGGAATATCGATACGTGTATTATGTCGCCCGCTTCCTATATTTATCATGTTGGCAGAACTGTGTATTGAGTTTTTGAAGTCAAACAAATAAAATGGTGGATTTCTTAGTACAAAAAACAAGTTTTAAATATTTTTTTCTCAAAAACTATAAGCGACCGCCGAATTCTGCTTGTTGATTAATTTATTAGAGATTTATCTCTACCGTTTAAAATTTATTTTAATTGAATTACGCCGGAGTTAAAAGTTATTTAAAGGTATACATTTACCGAAACTTTTCTCTCGGATGACGCATGGAACAGCTTTTAATTTAATATTATGCAAAAACATTGAGCACACACAGGTAATTTAAATTTTTTGTGGCCATGAAGGTTGTCAGTTGTGTCAAAATCATATATTATTTTATATTAAATATGTTTTATCAGCAATTTAAACTCATTTCAGTCTTTTATACAGTTTGTTTGTTAAATAAATTAAATGTTTTTGTCATAATTTAGTTCAACGATATAGATGAGGCGGTGCAACGAGTAATAGTAAAAAATAACAAGTAAAAAATAAAGCCCTTTTTTACTTTTCATAATCAAATTGTGCAAATCAACCTATGATAGCCTTTTTAATGACTGTAGACACGGCAATACATACTATGAATATGTCCAGCTCCAACGTATAATTGCTGAAGTCTACTTAAAAAATCTGGATCTATTTTAATAGCCAATGCCACATTCGTTAGAGATCCCAATGTTACGACAGTCAAATTTCCTGAAAACAACAAATAGTGACTGTGATCGTGCAAAATCAAACTTTTTAAATACGAGTAAAAATTTGTATTGTTTTAGCAATTCTATCTAAAATAAAATGTTTTATGAACCTAATTAAGAATGTAATGCATGGTGAACAGTCAGTTATTATGTTAGCTCCATATGCACATATGCATTTGCGGACGCAGCGTTATACACTGTATTAGGAGTAAAATATATGGATAAATTAAAATGAAAACGGGAATCTCGGGCGTACTTATTTCATTGTATTTTGTTTTTTAGCTTTAAAACCATAAGAATCGTAAAAAAATCCAATCTTCCGCGTTACAAAGGTGCTAAGTCATATTATACGCTATTTCGATTATAGTTCATTAATTTCAACGCTAAGAAAATACTACATTCTTAAATTACTATTAAAAATCAAAGACGGTAATTTATAGAGAAATAAACATTTTAAAAACAAGCTCTATATAAGGAAACTCAATAAAATAAGTAGCCCAGAATTGTTGACTATGTTAATCTAGATAAAACAAATGGGTTTTAAAGGTCAGTAAACAGAAGTCAGAATTACCTTCATGCTTCTTTGATAGTTCTATTAATGCGGAAACAGCGCTAAGTTTTTCCGCTGGCACTAAATCCGTATTATACAAACCACTGTCTCCTAGTCCATCTTTCCCGTAATAATCTGTTGCAACTGGTGTCGTCACAAGCGACGCTTTAGATCCTCTGAATATAGGGACCTAAAAATGTAATGTATAGAAATCTGAATATTGACTTAAAATTAGTAATATCTAAACTTACAAATTGTATTGAATAACAAGGAATCATAACTTACTGACAATTTATTTAGAACGTTAACATAATAAAATGAATGATATACATACGTCTTGTCTCTTGGCGACCTTGAGTATCCTCTGATTATTGAAGCAAACATTATCTTCATTAGTGTTACCATTACAAGTTGTAAGTCCCACCAGCTTTGGTCTAGAATTAAAGTAGTCCATTTGATTCAAGTATGCGTAATTTTTATGCCTAGGAATAAAGTAGGCGATAGGAAGTATTTAAAGGTCATTATGATGTATATTAGTTTTAAGATAATTATTGTTTAAATTATTGTCAATTGTAAGTATAATATCGCACCCTGCGTGGAACAACGTGACATCTGCAAAATTGTAATTGTTCAGGACGGCCGATTCAAATTATTTTTTTTTATTTTGGTTATAGTTTTCTTATACATAGCAGTTGCTGTTACAATTTTTGAGGTTTATAATATGATTAGGTATAGTAACAAACAGTATACTTTTTGAATAAATAATTATATACATTTAGGCAATAAGAGGTTTCATGTGTAATAGTGAAGTTTTCCTACGGAAAATGGCAAAAACTGATGAGTCACAAGTTCATATATAGACGTTTATATAACGTTGTCCAACGGAGCATTCCAAAAAATATTAGATCACACGTTCATATATAACGAAAACTCAGAAAATATGTATGACATAAACACATGTATCACTTTTTTCAACGAAAAAAACCATAAAAAGCGGGTGACTGTGCATTAATTATCAATTGACTCTAATAGAGTATTTTACACTCGGATATGTTGGCGCTGGCAACACTGTATACCGGATATGACGTTATCTACTCTAGCCAAGGGACACATGGTCGCATGGAGCAGCGGTCACTTGGATTTCGGTCGCGTTCCCGGACGGTGATATAACCACTAGTGTTGCTTGTCGTTATAATAGTTGTTAATGGTAAACTTATGGCTAAAGCCTATTATACTATTGCCGAATATCTTGACGACGCCAATGTGTGGGGTTAATACTGTTGATTATCACGTAGGCTAAAACAAGACTATTGTACCTGTACTATTATATTGTAAACTGATTTTTTTAAAAAAAGAGCAACTGTTGAGTTTCTTGCCGGTTTCTTCTCAACAGAAACTGCTTTCCGAACCGGTGGTAACTTACGAACGTGTTAATTTCTTGTAAAATTTTGACGTTTCATAAGAAGCGTCTATGTGAATAAAGATATTTTATTATTATTATGGGGGATATTCATTTGTTTTCTCGTCTGGTTGGGTTTATAAATAAAAATAAAAATAAATATAAAGATATAGATATATATTGCATATATGAAATAAATATTATGGATAAAATAAACATATATATATATATATATATATATATATATATATATATATAAATATTTTATATAATACATATATAAATAGGACCCAACCAGACGGAAGCCCTCGGCAGGGGAGACCAAACGGCCGAGGGTTAGGGTGAAAGGGAGAGAAACCGGCGGACGATGCGGGCGGTATCGAGGAGCACCGCCTTCTGCATTTGAGCCTGGAGCGATCCGTCCCAGAGTCCCAGTCGCCTCAGATGTTTAGAGAGGCTGACTGGGATCAACCCATTCGCAGACACGACTATAGGGATAATTTCGGTCGGCACACCACCCCACATGTCGGTCACCTCGTGAGCCAGGTCCAGATACTTCGTCTTCTATCTGTTTCGGCTTTCACGAGGTTCTCGTCATATGGAATGGTAATGTCGACCAAAAATACCCGCGACTGTGCCCGGTCCATCAACACGATATCAGGTTTGTTCGCGACAATCGTCCTGTCCGTGATGATGGACCGGTCCCAATAGAGCCTGGCGCGGTCATTTTCGAGCACGGCCTCCGGAGAGTACTTATAATACGGCAGTTTCCGTTCCACGAGGCCGTATTTCAGAGCGAGCTCCTGGTGTAGGATTCTGGCTACTAGGTTGTGTCTATGCAGATACTCAGAGTTAGAAAGCATGGAACAACCGGAGATAACATGCCGAAGCGACTCCCCGGGATGGCGACAAGCTCGACAAATGTCGACGGTGCCATCCTTTAGGATGTATCTCCTATAGTTGTTCGTCTTAATAACCTGATCCTGTATCGCACAGACAAAACCTTCGGTTTCCCCAAAGAGGTCACCGAAACGTAGCCAGTTCAGGGAGGCAACAGTATCTACGAAAGGCTCGTGTAGAGCCTTGTAGAACCTCCCGTGGAGCTCTTTCTCCTTCCATACAGCCTCTCGGTCGGAAACGCTCAGTACTCCCGGGTCCTGCCATTGCTCGTTGGCTAAGGATAGAGGGGTAAGTCCTTTATCACAACTAATGACGTCCGTGTAGATTGACTCATCCGATCTCGCCAGAAAGTAGCTACGGAGGCTGCACACCTCGCGATTGTGCATGGTGAGGGCGTTTAAAAAGCCCCTCCCGCCATGCTTCCGCGGAAGGTACAGCCTCATCACTGACGATCTCGGATGATGCATTCTGTGGGACGTCATAGTTGTGCGGACTTTTCGGTCCAGGGCGTTGAGCTCAGTTTGAGTCCACCTGAGTATGCCAAAGGTATACATGAGGACTGGCATGACCCAGCCGTTAAAAGCACGTGCCTTGTTCCCGCCTGACAAATGGCTATTAAACACCTTTGTCAGGCGTGCAAAAAACACGTCACGAACTGACTGTTTCATGCCAGCCTCATCGATACACATATTTTGTGACATACCCAGGTATCGGTATGTTTCAGCCTCAGAGAGGGTCCTTATGTTAACGGGCATAGATAAGTCTATGCCCTCCGTATTAGTGACCTTACCCCTTTCGACATGAAGGACCGCACACTTATCCGTCCCGAGCTCCATTTTGATAGAATTGCTGAAATCACATTATTATTATTATTATTATTATGGGGGGATATTCATTTATTTTCTCGTCTGGTTGGGTTTATAAATAAAAATAAAAATATAGATACATATTGCATATATAAAATAAATATTATGGATAAAAATAAACATATACATATAAATGTTGTATATAATACATATATAAATAGGACCCAACCAGACGGAAGCCCTCGGCAGGGGAGACCAAACGGCCGAGGGTTAGGCTGAGAGGGAGAGAAACCGGCGGACGATGCGGGCGGTATCGAGGAGCACCGCCTTCTGCATTTGAGCTTGGAGCGTTCCGTCCCGGAGTCCCAGTCGCCTCAGATGTTCGGAGAGGCTGACTGGGATTAACCCATTCGCAGACACGACTATTGGGATAATTTCGGTCGGCACACCCCCCCCACATGTCGGTCACCTCGTGAGCCAGGTCCAGATACTTCGTCTTCTTATCTGTTTCGGCTTTCACGAGGTTCTCGTCATATGGAATGGTAATGTCGACCAAAAATACCCGCGACTGTGCCCGGTCCATCACCACGATGTCAGGTTTGTTCGCGACAATCGTCCTGTCCGTGATGATGGGCCGGTCCCAATAGAGCCTGGCGCGGTCATTTTCGAGCACGGCCTCCGGAGAGTACTTGTAGTACGGCAGTTTCCGTTCCACGAGTCCGTATTTCAGAGCGAGCTCCTGGTGTATAATTCTGGCTACTAGGTTGTGTCTATGCAGATACTCAGAGTTAGAAAGCATGGAACAACCGGAATAACATGCCGAAGCGACTCCCCGGGATGGCGACAAGCTCGACAGATGTCGACGGTGCCATCCCTTAGGATGTATTTCCGATAGTTGTTCGTCTTAATAACCTGATCCTGTATCGCACAGACAAAACCTTCGGTTTCCCCAAAGAGGTCACCGAAACGTAGCCAGTTAAGGGAGGCAACGGTATCTACGAAAGGCTCGTGTAGAGCCTTGTAGAACCTCCCGTGGAGCTCTTTCTCCTTCCATACGGTCTCTCGGTCGGAAACGCTCAGTACTCCCGGGTCCTGCCATTGCTCGTTGGCTAAGGATAGAGGGGTAAGTCCTTTATCACAACTAATGACGTCCGTGTAGATTGATTCATCCGATCTCGCCAGAAAGTATTATTATTATTATTATTAATATTCAAGTTCAGTAATAGTAAAAATATTAGGATCAAGGTAAAAACGGTAGAACTCTTATAGATATTACATTAGTAAGCTTAGTCTAGTCAGTACAAAAAAGTGTCTAAACGTATTAATGTCCTTGTACTCCGGAGCACAATCAGATAGAACGTTGTTCTATTCTGAATCTCAATATCTATAAGTCAGACGAAAAGAAAATTTAATGTCATCTAAAAACGCAGACAATAATTAAGACTACAATGACAAATCAAATTCGTTCTATGTTACCACAGAATATTATTCTACGCACGGTGCAATTTTATGTTTTTTTATCAGGTTTCAATGATTAAGTGTGGAAGAGTGATGTGTACGTACCTTTTGTGGACAAACGAATGCTCTTATGCAACGGTTGTTTCTTTCAAGTCTGTACATATCGTGTCCATATTTTACATCACAATTATTACGTCACAATTATTTCTCGTCCGTTATTTCCCGCTCAATCATTTCCCCACAACCATAATCAATTTCGTTTGTGAATGAACTCATTTAATTCACAAACGAAAGTGAAACAAGTGACGCTTTAGCCTCTAAGATACATTGTTTTTTAGCATTTGAAGCATTTGTAAAATGATATTCGAAATTTTTTGTGTGCAAGTATTGATTTTCGTCGGTATGACAATCATCCGTTTAGCTTAATGGCTAAAGCGTCAGGCCGCGAATGCCGAAGACGTAGGTTCGATTCCCACAGCGGTGACAATCTTTTCGTACTTTTTCTACAAATTTTAATAATTTTAAAGCTATGAAATGCTGTGGTGAAGCTACGCAGTGGTTTCAGCTGCAGCCCGAATGACTTAGGTTTTTTGAAAATCACCACGGCTCTCCACTAGATCAAGAGCCATTTCGTCATGAGTAGTCTCGACTGATCCTTCTATAAATTACAGAGCTGAAACCACACAATATTTGACGATGTCTATTGCCTACATATAAGGTGAACCACCAGCTTGTTTGCTACCTTTTCTCATAGATATGAAACGGACTTAGCTCGCAGCTCGAGTGGTGTAAATATATACATATTACTTTCTAATGTAACTCTGATTATAAATTAAAACTATAAAATTGAATAAATCTTAAAAGTTTAAAAAGACACATACCCGTCAAAGTGTTTCTCGTAGAGCAGGGCGAGAAAAATTGCCATAGCATCGTCGCCTCCAGCGTCATTATCAATTATTATCTTTGGCTTACCGTCGTTATCTCTGAAAGTATTTCCAGTTAAAGCACTCGCTTTAAAAAGTTCCATAATTAGTATTCAATGAACCTGTTTGCTATGAAGATTAAAAAAAAGAACCACGAGGTGGCACTAATGGGATAAGTATGTTATCCTATTGACAGTACCTTTAAACGTACATTGCGAAAATGGAATTAACTTTATAATAAGTATATAACTTTAGGACCAAAATAAAATATTTCCAAAATACAAGATCATCTAGTCCGGAATTTAAAACGATGGCTTGCAATGCATCTTTCCCTGTTTCGGGTAACAAAAATTTATTCTTTTGTTGTTTATTTGTAGTTGAGATTAAAATAAAAAAAATGTACATATTTTTGTTAAAGCTTCCATTTTTTTTTAATTTGAGGAATGCATTGAGAATGGTAATGATATATTTTTTATGACATTTTAAGTAAATGTTTAGAGGATAAGGGGCTACGCATGAATTTACTCAAACTTGTTATTAATTATAAACATCCTGCACTTTTCTTTCTTCAAATTGGGCAATTTTCCTATTCCAGACTAATCCTTATACATTTTCATTGCTACGATGTTATATGACACCTGGCACTATTGATAACATTTTTTAACTAAATGAAATCTATTCATAATAAATTATCTAATGGCAGGGCCACGTAACAGTTCGCTGTTGCAGGAATAAAGTGTGTTGCACGGCGTGAAGTGGGAGTGTGATACTTCTGAGTTTTGTCTGGTGAGTGGCAACGCATATACAAACCTACGGGTGTTGCAAATGTCCATGGGCGGCGATTATCACTTAACACAAGGTGAACCGCCAGGTCGCTCGCCATCATTACCCGGAAGGAGGCTGCGGAGAGAGAAAGGGAGGCAACTGCCACAACTGAGACTAGGGTGTTGAAGGCTGGCCTACAATCTTCCCTCTTGATAGTGAGACCCTGAGCTGAAGGCATGGGGGTGTCTGTCACTCAATATGGGGCTCATGACGTGTCAATTGCACCGGCACAGCGCCATGTAGTAGAAGGAGGACTAAAAAGGCCATAGTCTCGCCGGGGTCGCGGAAGATTGCGTCCACGTGTTCACGTGTCTCCGGCCGGCCAATTCGACCGCCCAATTCGACAGAGACAGTTGCAACGTGGATTTTTAATGGATACCCGTTTTTGACTCGGACTCCCACATACCCCCGCCACTCCCCCGCTCCAGTGGCAGGGATCCATAAAGGATTCCCACGAAAAAATAATAAGAAATGGTCACTTGCCACCTTTTCACATAAAAAATACAAATGTAGAAAGAAATAAGTTTGTCTTAGTATTAAATTTGAATTTATTGGTAGATTGATATCTAGAGCATAACCTCAAACTCAACAGTAACTAACCTTTGACACAGTTGCTGATTACTGATTTAGATTTTCTATTGTTGAACCATTTGGAATTAATGAAATGTATCGTACACACGTGTTTTTTTATTTTTTTAATTGTTAAATCACTTCTTAGCTATAAATAAATCCACTCCACTCACTTTTTCCTGTCGACTTGAGATTATAAAATATAAGCGGCAAAAATTTTATACCATCTTGCTTGTTATAAAATGCAATTCGCGAATGCACAATGTATAATAATTGGGATAATTTCTTTTTTATTATCTTTCATTCACATTATTAACTTATTTCAAAATCAAATGCGTTTAACGTCACCGTCAAACCAGAAACCAAAACATAGGTTGGCATACACTAGTGCTTAACTAGCGGATCATTTTTTAATCTTCAGACAAAGCAGGCATAAATACTTACTAATGGTACTGTACACCTGACAGTTCGTGATGAAATCGTGTGTTCTGTTCAGTTAGATACTTAATGTTTTACCCGACTGCGCCAGAAGGAGGGTTATTTTTTTCGAGAGTATGTATGTATGTATGTTTGTAAAATTATTTGGCACGCTCTGTGCAGCCTAAACGGCTTGATGGATTATAGCTTGAGAGGTGTCGTCAGATTCGTATTTACAGTGAGAGTCACACTGGGTATAAAAAAATAAAAAATACACAGAAACGCAGTCGGGTTTTTAGTTTTTTAAATTATAGTTTGCTTAAATTCTTTATTTGCAAGGATAGTTACAACGACACTTTAATATGCAATAAAGGCACTAATTAATTGATAACATATTTTCCTTGAAACAGTTATAAACAGGTTACCATTTACAGTGAACCAAGCGGTTCATTCACTGCCTGATATTCCTCTGTAATTAACTTAAAATGAAAGACTCTAAAATATTTTATTCACTAGGTAACACTTTTATTAAACTATTCAGTTACCATATTCAAATAAATTAATAGAACAAGTCACTTACGCATCAGCTGCGACAATTATTGTAAACAAAAGTGATAATAATAAGCGTATCATTGTATCCACTCGGATTATAAAATTAAGACGAGACGTGTTACTTTTGAGGCCGCGGTTTGTGCACTACAGCCGGTTTGGTCGCCAGTTTGCCATAAAGCAACAAATATTATCACATCAGCTACATCTGGTAGCCATATCTAGTATAATATAGGGTTATCAAGCTGCTAAAATTTATTTTGCCACGTTACGCTACTACTTAACGTTTTCTTCAGGGTTTAGTTCTGACTTCCAAAGTCCTTTATAAGACCTAAGATTGTCAAGTACTTTTCCTTATCGCCGAATCTTTCACTTCTACTGCAATATTTATATGAAATTAAGTCGTCCGAGTTCGTCCTTGATTCCACCTATGTTTTTTTAAATATATTTAACAGCTTATTAAAGTCTCTAAAAGTCATCAAAAAATCTTCTTCGATCTTATGGGATTAATATATTTATTAATTACATAAACATAATAATTATTAATATTTTCAATGTTAATTTATGTACATGTTTATACTTTCCAAATTGAATTAATAAACTTGCTTTGCTTGTACCAAAAATAATAAATATTTTTAAAGAAGCAATTATTAATTTTTTGTGATTCAATTATTAAAAGAAAGTTCAAGATTGCCAAATGATTAGTACTAGCATGTAATATTACCCTAAAGTCGCAAAAAGTCGCGATATCTGGCGACACTCATACTTTATTCATTACCCACTACACAACTATTGTATATTCAAGCAATGTTCACGTTCAGCCAGTAACTTGATAATGCAAACTGACTAATAATGTAAACTAAACCTGAATAAGTCTGAACCCAAAAAATGTAACAAGCATACCTAATATTATTAATAAAAGAAAATGAAAATTAATGTTATATAATAGTTATGGATGTACACGGTATATGTACCAAAATAACATTTTTTTACAATTTTTGTCTGTCTGTCTGTTTGTTCCGGCTAATCTGTGAAACAGCAGGACCGATTTTCACTGGCAAATAGCTGATGTAATGAGGATTAACTTAGGCTACTTTTATTTAAGAAATTTTATTTATTTTTAATTCCACGTGGACGAAGTCGTGGGCGCAGCTAGTAGTACATAATGAGTGCTCTTTCAGACTCGCATCAGGAATATTTTAAATCTATTTTCTGAACGTCTGTAATACGATAAATCAAATAAAATTTATCAATTAGTAGTATAGTATATTATGTAAGTCTAAGACTATTTAACTACTGTAAAATATATGTAGATACACCGACCATGGGTATTAGAGGTTATGCATTAGATAAATATATACATATACATACGTCGTTACATTTTATGTAGTACTTTTTTATTCTTGAGGTAATAAATGAAGCTTCTTTGGTTCACGAACAATAATAGTATATTTTATTTCAGGCTCAATAAAAGAAAAAGTAAACGTACTGTGTGCGCCCGGGGATTTTTTTCTGGTAACTCTGCCAAAACCTTCACGCTTAGCTCAGGGCTTAAATGGGTATACCTACAGGCTAAAGAATATAAATAATTTTCTATAATAACACACCCCATCGCTTATACACAAGTATTTGGACATAATATAACATAACAAACTGTATAAAATGAATTAAAAAATTATTTTAAAGTAAAATTTAGGCAACAACTCGTCGTTATGCACTTTACGCACCATTGACCTCAAATGGCCGGGTAAAAAGGATTGATAATAATGTTTTAGAATAAAAAAAAGAACTTCTATGTTATACATCGAAATTAACAAAAAGAGTGTACGATCCGAGCTCTCGACTCGGACTTCCGAAGGTAAGCCTCTTAGCCACTACACCATGAAATATCTTAACGTAATATATTAAATTCCCTTACAACTTAATGTGTGAGCCGTGATAGCTCAGTGTCCGGGCGCTCGCCTTTAATTCAATATACTCGAGCAACCTGAGTTCGATCCCCGGTGCCGGCACCAATGAAGTTTTTAACTTTAAGTGCTGACTTATCACGTGCTCCGCGGTGAAGGAAAACATCGTGAGGAAACCTGCATATTTTCGAAATAATAACAAAAAATATATGTTTCAAAAATATGTGAAGTCCGCCAATCCGCAGTGGGGCTGCGTGGTGGACTATGCCCTGATACCCTCTGTATAGAGGAGGCCTTTGCCCAGCAGTGGGACATGTATAGGCTGTTACTTTACTTTACTTTAATGTGTTTATAAAACCTAATATTTATAACAACCTGAGGCCTAATGATAAACCATCTTTTCCATCACCGAGCTAGCAAAGGAAGCATAAAGTTATCATTTACATCAGTTTAATAAACACGTACACACTAATTTATTAAACAATTTAGTATACAGACTTCACGATAACGCCGTTAACTCAATATCATAAGTTTATTGTTTGTATCATCAGACCCATTTATAAATAAGAAATTTGATCAATGGACCAGTCATAAATCATTATTTTTGTACTATATAGCTTGATAATTAACAATATTTCATACTCACCCACTTGTAGACATGGCTTCCGACTTTGATAATGGCGTGACTCTCTTGAACGAATGCGCGTTTCAAATGACGTCCCTTTGTTTATTTTAGACGAAGCGTTTAAAAGTCGATATGAGTCAACGATTCTCGATGCGTTCTAAATTGAGAAAAATAATCGTACGCAAAAGTAACGAAAGAATGAGTTAAATTTTATAAAAAGGTGAGAATTATTTGATTGTGTTGGGTAATTTTTAACACGATCTTATAAACATTTTAATTCATTAAAAATCCATTATATTTTCAACGCTTCGAATTTTTTAGGGTTCCGTATCCAAATGGTAAAATTAAAACCCCATTACTAAGACTTCGCTATATTTCTGTCTGTCCGTCTGTCACCAGGCTGTATCTCATAAACCGTGATAGTTAGATAGTTGAACATCACAAAATAGTAACACAGAAGGTGTATTTCTGTTGCCGCTATCAACAAAGGCTTAAAAACTAAATTAGAAAATGACCGGACGAACCTGCAAGTGCCGTAATATGGGAGCAAATTTGTTGTCACTTTGAAAATAAGTTCACTTAAATTATAATATGAGTAAATAAATATAATTTTGTTCAATAAACAATTTATTATGATTATACAGTAATCAAGTAGTGTAAACGAAGCACCGTTGTTAACAACAAACCGTACTTTTAACTTTATGAACAGTTCAAACCACTAAAGGCTATCATCAATCTATCTGTTAGGATGTTTGTTTTGTTTTGCGTTTTGCAAATAATTGGAACAGGACCAATGGTCCCAAATTAGGTTAATTGATTAAATATTAATAAATTAGTATTAGATTTTATAAATCATAATCTTCGAATACCCTTAAATGAGCAATTCTTGTATATATATAATGAATCTCGGAAACGGCTTCAAAGATTTTCATGAAGTTAAATATGCAGGCGGTTTCGGGGGCCATAAATCGATCTAGCTAGGTTTAATTTTTAAAGAACGTTCTTTAATCCGTGTTTTCAGGCAATGAAAAACTGCTAGAATATCATTAGAATAGGAAGGTAAATTTCGCCACCATCTACACTCACTCACTCCGAGTGGGCTCATTGAGCAAACTCTGGATGCATGCTAGAGTGTGCAGGGGATAGGTCATGGGTGGTAGACAAGGAGCCACTCTCTCTGTCTTCGGTTACTGAGGAGGAGTCACGGAGGAAGAGTCGGTATTGCGTTTGGGCGCCCTCCCTAGCCTCCGTGACTTGGCGGGGCGGTACCGCTGATGCGCTGGCGGTGGGGCCGCGGGGAGAGAGGAGTGTCGGTATTGCGATATGCCGCTCTCCTTAGTCTTCGCAGTCGAAACGTGATGAGCGGTAGAGCCACAGACCACTTCAGCTGCTGGAGGCTTGGATTCTTGCTTCTTCTTAGCACTGGCTCTCCCATGGCCTCTAGCCAGCGAACACGGGGGAGTTCGATGGCCGTGAAAAAGGGGCCGAGTTGCTCCCCGAGAAGGGGCTATTAAAGCGGCCAACCCTAGCTAGTTCGGATATGTGTGAGTTAAAGCATTTCCGTGGCCATTTTTATTTTCTTATCGGAGAAATTACCGCTCAATCCGGTTTTAGGCTTAAGTGCCCAACCGACAACGAAGTTTAACAACTACTTATTAGATAAAATGCTGTAGTAGGAATAATTATACTTCCACCAGTCTCAGTATTTTCTTTTAAAGGATGAAAACTTTTAACTGTAATCATATCCTAAAGCTAGATATTTATTATTTTTAAGAACTTAATGTCTCGTTCTAGACACCAGACGAGTTTTGTCGACGGCAAAAATAGTAATTCCTTTCAAAAACTTCACATTTTCAAATCAATAAGCGTCTCAAATAATATATTGGCAGTATCCTAACAAAATTTGTCAGACGCGTACTGCAGGTACGGAAAAATATGCCATGTATACCTATTGTAAGAATTCTTGAAAAAATATTTAAAAAATGTTCTAATTTTATTAAATATTGTTTTTTATTCAATCAGCAGTTGCAAATCTAACTACTGCTAAACTATCACAATTTTTTTTTTATTTTTTTTGCATATAGGGGAGACCGGGATTGGAAGTCACATTTTTGGATTTTGAATTTTTAAGTGCCTATATTCTTGGCAAATCAATGAAATTTATATCTCAATGGATAGTATATCTAATCTAGTTTCAAAATAAATTCATACTTTTTGACATTAACATTATCCATTGAGGAAATATTACATTTTTGTGAAAAAGGAAAAGTGTGACTTCTAACCCCATGTCAGGGATGGTTGTCACAATGCCAGGGGTAGGTAGTCACACAGTAAATCAAGGGAGGAAAATATAAAAAAAGGACTTATTTAAATCAAATGAGTAGGTATTTTTATTGGAAATAGAATCTTGAACTAGTATCCAAGAAAAGAATGTAAAATATTATAACAAGAATAGTCAACAAATTCATCATCATCATCATCCTTTCAGCCTGTTTGAGTCCACTGCTGAACATAGGCCGCCCCCATAGACTGCCACGAAGCCACAACAAATTCACTTATATATAATTTCCATTTAATAAAATCAGAATTCTTGTTACGAAAACAACAAAAATGTAATCATAAGGCACTGATTTATTTGGACGTTATACTTTTAAATAAAAGTGCGGACGATATAATATGAAGTCAATCCAAGTAATTAATCTGAATATTCAGATTCACAATTTTGGCAAATGAAATAAGGTTTTCCAGGTGTGCATGCCTCATGAGCCCAAAACTTGTAATCCTGGCACTGTATCCATACTCCCTTAGACTTGTAAGCAGAATATGGAGATAAACAGACTCTTTCTCATCTTCGTCATTGTCAACTACTTTCAATTTAATCCTCTTTCTTTATGTAAGTTTTTTTTTTGTTGTTACTTAAAACACATAGGTATTTTCTTTTTCGTTATTTTTCTTTTTTTTTTGTCTTCTAAATAGGTGTTCTCAGGTGAATCTGTCAGAATTGCTCATTTACATCTCCTTCTATCAGCTCGCTGTGGCTTGCGCAGAGGAGTTTTTGCACCATAGTCACCCCAATTTCGTCCATGTTCCATATTTCAAGTTTTAAAAAAAAAACGTTGACATTTTGTGGAAGAAAACTGGTGACTAGAACAAACTAGTGGATACAGGTCTTCTAATGGACAGAGTAGGATGTCTCTTCATAAACGACGTAAACCAATCGGGGCCAGCTAGCTTGATTGAATACCAAGAATGTGGAACTTTCAACTTATTGGTGACAGCAAGCTCGTACGTTATTATGTAGCAAAATTCCAAAAAGCGAACAAAAAAGCGAGCAGACATGCATGGGGTTCCTTGTCACATGTCATATAAAACAATATCGTGCGCCATATATTTAAATTAACTACTACATGAATAGGTATTTTGTAATTCAAAATTTAGGCATACTTACAAGGACCGACACAGATGCACGAAAAATTACTTTCAGTGTAAAAAAAAAAAAAAAACAAATGCACGTTTCTCCGTCACGGCGTTTCTGATCGAACCAAAGTGATGCCTTCGCGATTCTTTGACGTCGATCACCTTTCGTATTCGTTCCTTAACTTTACGTCAAATTTCACAGTGGTCAAATTCTGTTTTAACGTTCCTAACGTTAAAACAGAATTTGACCACTGTGACAACCTACCCGTGAGACAACCATACCCGGTCTCCCCTATTATACTACTAGCCGGAATATTAGGAGTGGCCCTTATTTTGTTTTGAGTAGTACATTATCACATTTTATGGACACTTTTAGGGTAGAAATATCATCGCTGTCTTATAACGTGGTGAAAGTTTGAAATATAAGCAGGTGAAGGTTTAAAACATAAGCAAAATTCAATGTAATATTTTATTAACCTCATTTTCTAGCTTTATTTTTTACGAACAATACAAAATTAGCAAGGTGATAATTTATTGCAAAACTACAATTATTATTACCTTAATTTATTTTCGCATTACTTTTTAACTCCATTTAAATCTGCTGAGAATATATCTAGAAGTAGTTTCTTGTAAGGTTCTTCAGTGATTTTGTATATCAATCTTGCATTTGTTTCGTTTGTTGTAAAATCATTTATGTTCATGCCTCTTTGTTCTGAAATGAATAAAGATAAAGTCGAAATGAGTTATCAGCGAATAATTAAAATTAAAATCGTCAAGGCTGAAAATATAATCGAACACTGGGACTGCTAAATTGACGAATAAAATGATAATATAAAACAGTACAGTGCCATTCAAATGCCTAAAAAATAATATACACACGAATAGCTAACTCAACTTATCACTAGATAGCGTCTTTATAAATATTCAAAATCATATTATCGTTACAATATAACGTTTTTAGTGAATTTCTTTAGAATATTTCAAGATTATTTTTGAACTACCTTGTTACAAATTTGTTACAAATTTGATTAATTTTTACAAAGCATCGTTGAAAAACATGACACTATACAAGCATGTCAAAGATGTAAGTGGCTAAGCCACTCACATCTTGACCGCAAACATTGTATCAATAGTGAAACATATTAAATGTTTTTAAATAACATTTTCTTTGATGTATGATCAGATAGATCAGATATTATTTTATATGTAACTCACAGTGTTACTCGTGTAGTGTACTCTTTAAGTAACAGTACCTGGAGGACCGAGCTCTGCTCGGTTTTTTTTTGTTGGTAAATCATGTATTTTGGAAATTACATTTAGATACAAATTACTGAGTAATGAAACATGCATAATATTTTTCGATTTTACCGACGTAATAATAAGAAAATATGATCTGGCGAAACATCCTTATCGACCCGATCGACGAAGAGGACTTAGATACGATGGACCCACCGCCGGGGGTCCCGCCGGATAACACTACACCCACAGTTAGTGTAACAACAATCACACCAGTTCGCCCTCGCCTCGGAGCACGGCGAGACCCACACAACGCGTACACAAGGTACACCCGCGTTCCGGGGCGGTTCTCACCGCTCCCAGCCAGATAAAAGATACAAGACGAATGGGCAGGCCCGTCCACCACGACCTCACAGAAGACCGGCGTAAAGTAGAAGTGATGCATTTGTGCGTTTCGTCTGGTGAGTGAGGTAGCCGGTGCCCACATTCTTAAGAGGTGGCAATGCATCTGCAACCCTATGGGTTTTGCAAATGTCTATGGGCAGGCGGTTATCACTTAACATCGGGTGAACCGCCAGCTCGTTTGCCACTTCCTCAGATAAAAAAAAAATAGTTACATACCGATATGATTCAATTAAGCAGATCTTTTTAGATTGATTTTTTTTAGAAAAATCTGTAACTGACCGTAAGTACAGATTTATTATTATACTAATATGTTTTGGTTTGTTTTTTCTACAATTGTATACCTACAGTAAATTACATAATATACATTTCAAAACATGAAACTCTTTGATTATGAAATTTTAATTTGTATAGTGCTAATCTTTGCACTTAAGATGAAACATTAAAATTAGTAGTAAAATCAACATAAAATGACCTAGCGCAAATCTAAAAGGCATGGGTTTGATTCCATTTGCATTTTTTAACAAATATTAATAAATGAATATGAGATATTATAATATTATATTGTGTATAAATAATTTTCAAATGTGAATTTTCTTATTTTACTTACACTTATTTTCGAGTATGGCCTCGGGGTAAGGACCTACTATGGGATGGAAAATTTAGTCACCGAAAATTTTGTCACCTTGTAGGATTAAAAAGTAGCCCCGGTTACCTCACTCCCCAGACAAAACGCAAAAGTAAAGTACCGATCCTCCATGCCAGGCTTCTGTGAGGACATGTTACTTCCCCGGACGAGCTTGTCTATTTATTCAATAGCAGAGGCTCAGGCCTTATCACATAGTAGGCCTTGCAGAATAGTAATAAACAAATATATAGGAAAGCCATTTCAAGTCTTACCACAGATATCAATACTGTTGTGTACCCTTCTCGTCTCCTTAGCAATATGATATTCGTCAAGTACTATTGCCATAGCAATGGGATCTAAAAGGCACCATTCCTCACTCATCAGTATGGACTTTTGTTCGAAAACATTTAAAGCTCTCATTATTTCTGTTTGTATAGAACCTAATGTAAACATCCGCCAATCCTGTGGAAAATTAATAATTATAATTAGATCGAGGTTTGAAAATGTTATTAGAAAGAGATAGAGTAGAGAATTATTGAGCGGCAGTTTTTGTCGGAATTATTGCAGAGTTAAACTGGAAATGACCATATGTTTTAATCAACTACTTCGTATATATAACATTCATGGAATTTCATTTCTCTAGTGTATCATAAAGGGTGGGTTTTTGGAGAGTTTGAACAGCACTAATTGATTCGTTCAGTCTCCACGCAGCAGTTTCGTCATCGGATGACTTGGCGCTTGGTGGGGTGCCATTTTAAGTTTGTGGATCTTCCACGTTCTCGAACTAAATGATTTGCGTTATCATTCGTCTTGCATAGAGATAAGATAGAATAAACTACGAGCATCTGTATTTCCTTCCGAAAATATCATGAGCGTCTTGTGAATAAGCTTTTACTGATCTAGTTTAGTACATCATCTACGGCTACATCGCTACTTACCATCGAGTGGGATTACGATCTAGCAAGTCGCAATCTAGTGTCTGTTTATCACTCAAATTAATAAATGAATGAATTAATACGTGTGTCAAGGCACTCGCTTTTGTATTCGAGCAACGTGGGTTCGAATCCAGATGTCAGCGCCAGTGAAATTATTAATTTTAACTGACTTATCATATGCTCAGTGGCGGTGGTGGCACCATATTTTCGAAATTATAACGAAAAACATTTCGAATATATAAGTCTGTCTGTCAATCCGCTGGATTCGCATTACCACGCGAGAGCATGAGCTCCTAGTGCACCGACAATGAACTAATATTATTTGTAGAGAAGAGAACTTTGCCCAGAAGTGGGACATTTATTGCCCGATGCTTTAGTTTTTTAAACCATTTATTTTTTAAACCTTTTAAATACTCACCCTGTGTACATTATGAGATTTAAGAGCCTGAGAGAACGGTATTACTGTAACTAAATCAGCACGACTATTATTAAGAACCACATAATATGATTCCACGTCCATAATGGCGTTGAATTCTGGCTCATTGTACTCCTCATCTGAAAATATAAACTTAGTCTGAGGCCTTTTGATACAAAACATAAAATATTGATTGCTGGTATTTGAAAATGTCTCCATTATACCTACTTATAGTTTTACAAGAAATTGCGGTTAAAAGCTTTTATATAATGATCATTATATATCAAAGTTTTGTTTTCTTTGTCGTTATGCTATAGAGCCCTTAGTTCTGTATTATTTTTAACGATTGAGATAAGATTTTGAAAGTTGTATTCGCTTGTTTTTACAAAACAATGAGGGTTTGTTGTATGTTATATTAAGAATTTCGAGTGTTGTTTATGGTATCTAGATAAACTATTTATGAATTTATTTCGTATAGGAGAAGATAAAACATGAATACAATTAAATAACAATACTCAGAAACACAAAATCTTATAATTGAACCTAATCGCAGTATTCTTTTAAAACTCTGGATTGACAGCAAAATGTCATCCATAATAAGTAGGGAGGGAAAGGTGTCGAGACGTTATGAAGCTAGCGACATCTCCGTCATTAAACGCAAATACAACTACCGTGTTTTACTCACCGTGTACGTTTCCTGCTGCTACGTATAGTTGCGAGAGACGGTTTATGAAATCGGGATCTAATTTCACTGCCAACGCTATGTTTGTTAATGCACCTAGCGCCACCACTATGAGTTCACCTTAAAATATACAAATGTAGTATTTCATTTTGATGTTTTTGTCTAAGAGATTGCACGCCTAAATTTGTTTATTCTGTATACTCTAGATATTTTAATAAATAATATACAATGCAGGGAAGTGAAACATTTGGAAGGAGTGTGTAAGGTATGCATTCAGCGGATCTGCCTATTTTGAAATTCCAAATACTCGAGCAACTGTTATCTATTGTTATTTGTTAGGGAAGAGTATGGAACAATCAGCTTCTCTGTGTGTTCAATACAATATAACGTGAGCGTCTTGAAATCAAGAGCAAAAATGTTAATACTGAGCTAAAGTGATTAACGTCCACAGCTACATCTCCACTAATCATTAGGTAGGATAGTGTTGATAACAACTCTCTACTGTTGATAAAAAAATGAGACATTTTTTACCTTCAAACTTTTTTGATAATTCTACCAGGGCCACAGCAGCATGTTCCGGTTTAGCTTCTATTGGTTCGTAATCTAAAAACTCGGAGTCGCTGTCACCAAGACCGTCAACGCCGAAATAGTAATCGGACGGAATGTTTTTTATCAGAGGATATTGACAGCCTCTGTATATAGATACCTGTAATTGTTATTAATGTGAAATCTCTACCGTTGTGTAAAAATTGAAACTCCCGAAACGTTGATGACAATGTTTCTACTTAAGAAGGCAAGTTATCTTTGACAAGAGGTTTTAGTTAGAAATGTAATTTTTGCATATAAAGTATCTAGAAAACCTGAAAATCTTTTCCAAATATAATTCATCGCGCTATAATTGCTGATGTACATACGTAAAGAAGGTATTTGATATTTATATATTTTATTTGTCAAACCGAAAATTTGAGCTAACTCTGAATTGGCCTACTTTCTTGTCGACAAATTGGGTTTTTATTGTTATTTTATGTTTGTGGAAATACTTTTCACGTGATAAACATTTTTCAAATTTGTATTAAGTAGTTAAATAAACGTGGCAAAAATCCGTACAATAGTTTTATTTCAAATAATGATAAATCTTTGCGTGAACTATTGGACACTGGTGATTAGACACAGATGACGAACGCTTGTGCATTGAAATCATTGCAAATTTTAAAAGAACCATCACAGGGACCTTTTGAAATAAAAAGAAATTAATAGTAATTTTTAGATACGTACGTCTTTTCTGTTGGCAATTCCTAAAAATTTTTGCGTGTTAATAAACACTTGAGTTTCATTTACATTGCCGTGTGTTGTCGTCAGAGCAATGACTGGAAATCTGAAATAAAGTTAATTTCATGATTTAACTTATGTATGTTGTGAACAAACTTTCAATTGATCAGCTTTCCGAACAAAGACTGCTGCATGTCTTAATCTTTTTTTTTTCAACTTTTAATTTTACACTAATGTGAATTGCTTTTATGTTTATATTTCCATCATTATATTATTTCCATTTCTACTTTTACCAATATATTTGATTAAAATATTATAACAATTAAAGAACCCCACCTTTTGCTACAATAAAAGGATTTTTTTTTGTTTATCGCACTATTCTTTATTTAAATTTATCGAAAATCATTTTCTACTTTTTAGTTCGGTCAGAAGCGTGTTTCCGCGTGTATCCACAGAAGCGTGTTTTTTTAATTTTTTCAAAGAATGTTGATTGAGGCTGGTTTTTAATAAAAAAACAATCGTTCCCTACATTTTGTGACGCAAATTCCGGAAGTTTAATAATCATCATTTCCGCCTTTTTGAGTCCACTACTGAACATAGGCCTCCGCCACAGATAGCCACAAAGCATGATCCTGAGCCACCTCCATCGACTTCCCGCACATTTCTACAGGTCGTCACTCCATTCTCTCTTTATTGGGTTCTTCTCATTCATTCTCCATTTAGTGGGGGGATCATCCTACATTGTGATGCCCACTCAAGAACCTTCCTCCCCTATTACCTACGTTCTACTGTTTGTTGTTGAAGTTTAATATCTGACTTTACACAATTTTTACAGTTTCTTTGCCTAATCATTTTAAGTATTGTGAGTGCTGTTCAGGTTCAGGCGATCTCGGAAATAGCAGATAAGGTGATAAAAGTCAGTAAAATTAATTCTCTTCTCAAGGAAGGCAGAATTCAAAGAACCTGGCAATGCTTTCACGAAATTTCGTAGTGTTTAGACTTAGGCTCTTTCATAACCACCTTGACCACCATGATAGAGCAATGTGCCAAACCACGGTACCCACGGTACCATCGTATTCTGGTGAGACAAATCTGCGTATAGATTAAGAATCAAAATCCTCGAAGAAATAAACAATATCTTTAAACTAGTATATAGATAGGCAAATGAAAAATGTGTTAAGAGCGAGTAGATAGAAAAAAAGTTTATTTTTATTTAGCGAGCAGGTAAAGTCAATACTACTAAGATTATAATTAACATTATATTCATTGATTTAATCAAAATATGATATATTGATAAATATTAAAAATATACCTTAAATACCTGTTTATTAATTTATGGCAATTTAAGATCTGGCTATCTCAAATTATATGAAACAAAATTAACAGTTACCATAAAAATATGTATTATAATTATATATAGACGCAATATAAACAGATCCTTGCAATCAAATAATTAAATGTCAAATAAGCCTGTTTGTAATAAAAAAAAATCCAAAAAATCGCAAGTTTTTAATGACAGAGTCTATTAAAATGTTTTCAAAATTCATGTTAATAAAAACCATTTCGGAAAAACACGTTCTACTCATCGATTAAAATCGAAGTTGATATTAAACTTACTACAGAATTTATTATTATAAACAGGTCCACATACCATTAATATTTATAAAAGATCAAGTAAGTCCTGTTTGAAGTAAGTAATTTCAAAGAAACAAATCGATCTAACGTTATCGTGAGTTTTTGGTTGGTGTGTACTAAAACAAAACATTATATTTTTCCCGACACATGCTTTATTTAGTTCTTCAACTTGTGTTTATTAATAGCAATAATGTTAATATTATTGGATTTTTATTAATTACGATGATAACATCTGTGGTAGTCACCGCCGATATACAAAATTTAATTGCCAACTAAAACACCGAAGAATATGTTTTAATATGAATTTGTGATAGTATGTTATAATGCCACTTCAATGGTGTTGTCGTGTACCTATTTATTATGGAGAATGATATTAATTTCAAAATCAATAAATATTTCAAAGTACGCTAAATAACTTCTCTGAATAGATCGAAAGTAAGTCTTATGAACTGCACTTTAAACTTATTAAAAATGTCAAAAACGTCAAAAACGTCAGCTTACCGACATCTACATAAGGTATTCATTATTTTTTGACAAAGTAAGTTTATAACCACGTTTGCGATTTAAAATTATCGCTTAACATATCTTGAGTGCTATCGTGAATAAACATTTTAGTATCGTTCACTAAACAGCTTTTGCGTTTTTATTTTTGACCGCATACTGAAAGTAATAATGGTTGGTCTTTCTTTAACTTCGTAAAGGATCAACAATCAATGAATTTATAGTTGGAAATATTAACTAACTGATAAATTTTAACATTCCAGTACACCTCTTTCCGCTAAAGTACTTTGTCGGTTGATTTCTTAGTATTCATCAATTTCTGTTACTCTTTGTTACGTTGACTTTTGGTTTTCGATTTTGGTTATTTGTGTTTAGTTTTATTTGTGTACTGTGGATACAGGGTAACCGATAAATATACTTAAACGTACTTTTATTTTTTTAATAGATACATGTTATAGTATTTATTCACAAAAGAAAAGTACTAGAAAAACACTGTTGATAACGTAATAATTTTTAAAGTGGGGATTGAACCCCAATCCTCTGACGCAGAGCAGGGTCTCACTATCCACTACTCTAATAGGGTTGTCAAGTCTTTGACCAAGTATTACAGCAAACACAATCGTGGTGTACTTCTGTTTCTTGTTGCTCCTGGTGTAAGTGATAAAACATTTGTTACTCTTGAATGGTAGATGTGGCTAATGAGATCACTTTCAAACCAAAGAGACACTTAAGGACTGATTAGAAAACTATTTATTTTAACTTAAACATTTTGAATTTATTTTTGATGAAATAATTCCTCCAAAACTCAGTACATGGTGTTAATGGGAGATTTCAACGCAAAGCTAGGCAAAAGGAAAGACGATGAGCTGAGAGTAGGTAGTTTTGGAATAGGGCAACGGAACCCAAGGGGGCAGCAGCTGGCTGACTTTATGGAGAAAGAGGGACTCTTTATGATGAAGTCTTTCTTCAAAAAGCAGCCCCACAGAAAGTGCACCTGGATTAGCCCCGATGGTTCTGTAAAAAACGAGATAGACTTCATTATGACGAACAAACGGCAAATATTCAATGATGTCTCTGTGATGTGATCACAAGGGTGAAGACCGGAAGTGATCACCGATTAGTGAGAGGCACATTGAATATTAACATTAGGCTGGAAAGATCTCGTCTGATGAAGTACACACTCCGACCATCTCGTGCCCATATCCAGAACTCCGAAAGCTTTCAGCTCGAGCTACATAATCGTTTCCAATGCCTAGAAAATTGCAGCACGGTGGACGATATTAATGCAAAGCTCGTGGAAACTGTCCATGCCGCGGGCCTTAAATTTTATAAGGCCCGCCGTAAAAATAGAACCCAAAAACTCTCTGATCACACTCTCAACCTCTTGGGAAAAAGACGAGAGATGCGGTTGCAGTCTTTAACTGACATGTCGGACTACAGGCGGCTTAATAGGCAGATCTCCCAATACATGCGGCGAGACTTACGCAACTTCAATACAGGTCGTATTGAGGGAGCTATAGAGCGGAACCTAGGCTCAAAAGTCTTCGCCAGAGATCTGTCTATCGGACAAAGCCAACTGACTAAGTTGAAGACTGACAGCGGCGTTATCATCTCCAGTAGACCAGAGGTTTTGAGTGAGATAAAGAGGTTCTATGGACAGCTGTACACATCGTCGTTGGAGCCACACACGTGTGAGTAACGACCCAAGAGCAAAGCTTATCCGTCACTATTCCGATAATATCCCGGACGTCAGTCTGAGCGAGATTAGAATGGCTCTTGACCATCTTAAGAATGGCAAAGCATCAGGAGAGGACGGAATTACAGCAGAGCTTCTGAAAGCGGGTAGAGAACCGGTACTTGTAGTCCTTCAGAGGCTCTTTAATTCCGTCCTTCAGGGTGGTGCTACACCAGAGGCGTGGAGCAGAAGTGTGGTGGTGCTGTTCTTCAAGAAAGGCGATAACGCTCTCTTGAAGAACTATAGACCGATATCCCTTCTGAGCCGCGTCTATGTGCTGTTCTCAAGAGTCATCTTGAATCGTCTCGCTTCCAGACTCGACGACTTCCAGCCTCCCGAACAAGCCGGATTCTGAAAAGGCTTCAGTACCATAGACCACATACACACCTTGCGGCAGATTATGCAGAAGACCGAAGAGTATAATCTGCCTTTGTGCCTAGCGTATGTGGACTATGAGAAAGCCTTCGATTCTGTCAAAATTTGGGCGGTACTCCAGGCTCTTCAGCGGTGCCAAATTAACTGTCGGTATATCGAGGTGCTGAGGTGTTTGTATAACAAGGCTACGATGTCCGTCCAAGTACAGTCCAGTAGTACAAAACCTATCCAACTGCAGAAGGGTGTAAGACAGGGTGATGTCATATCCCTGAAACTCTTCACCGCTGCGTTGGAAGATGTTTTCAAGCTTCTAGACTGGAAAGGACGAGGTATTAACATCAATGGCGAATACATCACACACCTCCGATTTGCCGATGATATAGTCATCATGGCAGAATCGATGGAGGACCTTAGTACTATGCTCAATGACCTCAACGGTGTCTCCCAACGGGTGGGCCTTAAGATGAACATGGACAAGACGAAGATCATGTCTAATGTCCATGTCACGCCAATACCGGTTGTTGTTGGGAGCACTGAGCTCGAAGTTGTTGACGAGTACATTTACCTAGGACAGTTAGTCCGGCTAGATAAGTCCAACTTCGACGCAGAGGTCAATCGGCGAATCAAACTCGGATGGGCAGCGTTCGGGAAACTACGGCAAATCTTCTCGTGAAATATACCTCAATGTTTGAAGACTAAAGTCTTCAATCAATGTGTGTTGCCAGTGATGACCTACGGAACCGAGACGTGTTCCTTCACTGCTGGCCGTATGAGGAAGCTCAAAGTCGCTCAGCGAGCTATGGAGCGGGCTATGCTCGATATTTCTCTGCGTGATAGAGTTCGTAACGAAGACATCCGCAGTAGAACTAAGGTGACCGACATAGCTCAGAGGATTAGCAAGCTGAAGTGGCGATGGGCCGGCCATATAGCTCGTAGAACCGATAACCGTTGAGGAAGAAAGGTTCTCGAGTGGCAGCCTCGTACTGGCCATCGCAGTGTGGGACGACCCCCCACTAGATGGAGTGACGACCTGTGCAAATGTGCGGGAAGTCGATGGATGCAGGTGGCTCAGGATCGTACTTCGTGGCTGTCTATGGGGGAGGCCTATGTTCAGCAGTGGACTCAAAAAGGCTGAAATGATGATGAATGATGAAATAATCATTATGAAATTTATATAAAATACAAAAGTTATGTGAGAGAACTAGACATGTTGCTTCTTCAAGCGATTTTCAAAGAATCATCAAATATGTCACAATTCAATCTGAACAAATAAAACTGACATTCGAAATTTAAAGTAATTCAAACATAATACATAAACCAAAGAGATCAGAGTTGACATCAAAAGAGTATGTATAATCTGAGATTACCAATCAACAGTTGCTAGCAAGTAAGAAAAGAGAAAAACATTTCCCTGGCCACACCACGTTGCTGAGCGGGGGTCACACTCTGCATTCTGTTTAAAAATTAACGTTAAATCTCGACCAGGAAGAATCACCTATCTGTAATTTGAGTCAAAATAACGCACGGGGTATGAAGCTACTATAATCAAATATCTTTATTCAAATCAATATCGTTCTTATGAATCGTCAAATTTTACATAAAAAACATATATATATATATATATATATAGTTCGTAAGGTACCACCGGTTCGGAAAGCAATTTCTGTTGGGAAGAGATCGGCAAGAAACTCAACAGTTGTTCTTTTTCAAAAATATCAGTTTACAATATAACATACCGATATAATAGTCTTATTCTAGCCTACGTGAGTATCAACAGTATTAACTCCACACATTGGCGTCGTCGAGATATTCCGCAATGGTTATAATTTATGCTTTAACCATAAGTTGACTTTTGATTTTACGTTTAAATTGGTCAAGCTGCAAACTTAATATCGACTGTGGGATTTTATTATACATGCGCCTTGCCCCATGAACGACCTAATATACTTAGTAAGGGTTCAAAGTACAAAAAAGAAGAACACAAAAATCTGTAGAAGCATTAAATCAAACGCGCCAAGATTTGCGCAGCAGTTAGTTAGCTAATGTAGACTATTTTCTGAAAAATTCTGTTGTTAATGCCACCAGAATAGTATAACTAGTTGCACTAACGACTGCGTTATCAGATTTTTTCTCATTTTTATTTTACATTGAGGCGAGATATAAGGCATCGCCTGTAGTATCATCCGCATAGCAAGAAATATTCCTTATATGTTTCAAGTTGCTTATATTCATAATATGTGACAAGAAACAGGCCATGGGATTTATCTTCTGCATTTTAATCATCTCTTGCGTTAATACACAACTTTGTTGACGCGAAAGACAAACCATATAGCGTTAGCTGAGACCTAGAAAGTCCCAAGTATAAGAAACTATTCTTATTTTGTCAATAAGCCCGTAAACCTTGATAATTTTTTTACATAGTTATTTAGTCAAATCAACAGTCTTCACATTATATAGGTATTATACATCACTGTTTTATAAGAGTATAAACTAAATATGAGATCCAGTTACAGATATACAAAGTTTTACATAGTTAAAAAAAAAGGTAAAAACTGTTTGAAAAATCTAATAGATGTTCATAATTAATAAGGTGAATACTAAAAAGTACAATGAATAAAACAACTAGATAATAAAATAAATTTACAGGGCCCTAAATACGTGTATTTTACTAATTTTCTGAAGATATTCAATTTAATTCATGTCTATTATCTATATGAGTCTATATGAGTCTATTATCAAACACGAATTTTACTTTTAAATTTCTCTGGGGAATCACCAAAAACATCGATAACTGGTAGTTCTTTATAAATTTCGTTGCGTTCGATGCTAAATTAAGAAGGTGCGTGTTTCACAGTATTCGATTAATGCCCTGGAATATATTGTAGGATGTTGGTGATGGGCTGCTGTGGGAGTTTAGGAAGTAATACAGATGGTAATTTTTTCTATAAGATGTTCGCATTGTAGTATGTTGTGCTCAATTTCATAGAGGAAAAAATTTCATGGATTTTCTGTCGCATTTTCAAGGCCTACATGTAAAAGAGGGACTCTTGTGACTTGTGCTCAACTCAACTGAAAGCTATCACAAAGTCCAAACTAACCGAAAACGGTGATGTCATTACTATATATATTAAGACTAGCTGTTATCCGCGGCTTCACCTGCGCAGACAAAGGGAATTAACAATGAGTTTCTTAGTATACACCAGAATCTCGCGGATGGCTGAAATTTTTTCTACTTTGCTGACCCATATTTTGGACAATTTACACAATATCTTTATATATTATAGCCTATGTTTTATTCTGATGTATAAGCTATATTTTTGTAGTTTCATTAAAATCTACTCAGTAGTTTTTGTATGAAAGAGTAACAAACATCCATCCATACATACAAACTTTCGCCTTTATAATATTAGTAAGGAAGTGAGGATTACTTATAAGATCTCTAGAAAATCACCAGCTGAGCAGCTTCAACTGAAGTTATACTAATGATCGTTGAACAGCTGGTACTTCTCAAGGTATAGAGTAATTAAAGAGTTGAAGCTTGATGATGAACTCACTTTTGTAGCAAACAAAGAAGTGGCAACAATAATCCTGTACTCAATTTATTCGTCATTCAAACCATTACTAAAGGCGTTTCAAGAATTAGGGACAACACTAAGTTAAAATACTCCTGATACCGGAAAAAGCACTTTAAAACGGGTCTTTTCCTGTTCCAATTCTGAATAACGCGTCCTCAAAGCGATTTCCTCAACTTCACTCAACTCGTATCATAACCACATAACTCGTTTCTCGATTTGTATAGAATATAAATGAGCTCATATTATTAATAAAAAAGTCTGTGTGTTATTTTTACGGTCTTAACACAACGAAGTCTGGATTGATTTATACTAAAATTAAGATGGCAATAGTTGATGATTTAATTTGAAGTAAGGCATACGATAAATTATATCATGTAAAATAAACAGTAATTTTTTAATAGTGTGCCCGCTTTATTTACAGACTTCAAAATTTAACATTAGTTAGTATAAACATATTCTTATTAAATAAATTTAATGTGAACTTTTAAAATGTAATGTTTGGTTAAAAATAATTAAAAAACAACCCCGAAAGATTTATTTACAACTTAGAATTTTTGTTAAATCAATTACGTCTCGCTTTTTACTATTTTTAAAATTGTTATAAGAAATAAATATGGAAAACTCACCCGTGAAAATATTTTTCATAGAGCAAGGCCATAAATATCGCCATAGCATCGTCTGCGCCGCCGTCGTGGTCTATGACCAATTTTGGTCCACGAGGGATGGCCTCGTTGCTAAAAAAATTATGATATCAAACTAGAGAATATGAACAACGTAGAATTATGGGGAAATTAATGACTGGTAATATTTAGTGACGTGGATTAAAAGACTATTAATATTTAAGGCGATGGTGTAATATAAGTGCGCATATACATAAATTGAAATAAACGAAACATTTAAGTGTTTAAAGCTTTTTTACATAACATAATGACGAAACGGATTAGAATTGAAAGACAACAAAAGAAGACATACAAATGGTCATCTTATTAAAACAATGTAATAATCGCAAATATTTTTTCCAAGTTTTTCGTCTATGTATTTTTGTAACGGATATAGGATAATATAAAATGTTTTTCAATCAATTATCTTAAATAATCTATTTCTTGTTCAATCTCCGAATTGTGTCTATGTGAGTTGAATAATGTCAAATATTAGTTATTTTTGATGTGAAAAGAAACTATACACGTTACCTGCATATAAACAAAATTAGCATAAAGAGAAGCATCATGAATTACTCAACAAAAAAAGATGTATACGTTAAAATATAAAATTGAACATATGTTGTCACGATAAAAAAGCAACTGTTAAAATAAATAGAAGAATATTAGGTGAAATATGTAATACAAAAAATTTAAAAAATTGCACTGTGTCCGTCAACTTTTAATTTCATCCAAAAATTTAATGGCTATCATTGGTTACAAGAAAGACGTCCGTTATAGTTATACCAAATAATGATACTAAACATAATAGCCGAGTAAGTGCTTGAAAACTTCAAAGCCTTAAGGCAATGTTATCTATACTAGCAATATCTTAAATTTGCAAAACTTACATGTTTTATAAATAACTTGGTATAATAAAAAGCGTGCAAATTACATTATCTGAAATAAAACACAAAATCATTATCGAGTTATACTTAAAAAAATGTAGTCAAAGATTGAGTAACGAACGCCATTAAAAATATTATTAACATGAGATATAGCCGATAAAATAAATAATGATAAATTTACGTAAACTATGTTACATATTATAATATTTTCAAATGAAGACTGATATAATCGTTTAGATTAAAAGTAGCTTGTCATGTTTTAAGATTTTAGGTAATAATTTTTTTAAATACTTTTGATATTTTCTAATCTGCATTGTACTGATTTCATGCACACTTTAGAATTTGTTCATAAACAGTTTCATTTTTCTTTCACTTAAGTGTGTTCAGTTAAATATTGGGTAGTGAAGAATAAGTACTTGTAAATTTTAATTTTGAGATTTAAAAATTAACTAAAAAATTTACCACATTTATAAAAATAACTAATAAAATAATGTATGATGAGAGCATTATTATCCTTGTTTCAAGAATGATTATCTTGGGGAATTATTATCACTCTTAAAAATAAACTTACCTCCAAAAATAATAGAGTAGAAATAATGTCAATATTATCAACACTAGGAAAGCCGTCAAGGAGGCAATAAGGAATTTGTAGTTCAATTGTTTCATTGTATCTCTTTCAAATTATGACATGCCACTACAAATCACTGCACATAAATTACCATGTAAACGAACAAATTACAGTATATATTTTCCGCATCTTTTTTGTTCTGCGCCACTTGTAAACGTTCAAACTTTGTAAAAGGCCTTGAAAACACTGAAATTATCAAGGATCAATGTATAGTTAGTTAAGTGATCGTTTCAAGATCAGTACTTCGTTGTGTTGTTCTAGGCAACAATAGTCTCACATTTCATTATCAGATAAATTTTACGATTATGATATAGCAGCATAGATAATTCAGTTGACTGTTTTTCCCGTTGGGATGTTAAATTGCTTTCTTTAAGCAAATTATCTGCTCTGTTCTTTACAAGGTACTTTCATTCTTATTCGGTGGCAAGTGATGACAAAGATTGTAAATGTGTTAGACGTATTCGACATTTTAAATAGATAGAGATAATAGGTAGCAGTAGGAATGGTCTACATAATGGAAATGCCAACGTGGGAACTAAATAATATGGCGCCTATAAGCTACTTTGATACGTTAGTGGGCGTTTAAAACACTTTTATATTATCGGCTTAACTACTATGTATGAAAATTCATGTGTACGTGAATTGGGCGTATAATACTTTCGCGTTTCGTCTGGTGAGTGAGGTAGCTGGAGCCCAATTTCCAAAAGATTGTCAACGCATCTGAAACCCTCGGGTGTAGCAGATAACGTAGGCGGCGGTGTTCACGTATCATCAGGTGAACTGCCTACTCGCTTGGCAACTATTCACATAAAAAAGTGCTAAGGTATTTTATGAAGTAAATGTAATTTTCATCCACTTCCATGCATCCGATAATAATACAATAATTTCATCATCTTGTATTACCAACAGGATCTCAAAAGATGCTTGCAATATAATTCTAAAGCACGTCGAAACATCTATATCACTTACCTGCCATGAAGCCTTATTAATTAGGTTTGTAAACTAAATTTTAGTTAATACTTAACATTACTTAGCGAATTAATTTACTTTCTTTCAAATTTCCTTTAACTTTTTTATAAGTGTAATAGTTTCTCGATTTATTGTGGCCATGTGAATAGATGCGGGTTGGCACATGATCGGCCAATTTTATTTTTCAACTCATTGAGAGGGGCTATCAACATCATTTATAGCTCATGGAAGCAATTGTATCGATTTAAATCTATTGGCTCGTTTTTATTTACAGGTCAAAGGCTCACGGACATTCGGCCATTTAAAACAGGGAAGCTTGGTAATTACGGCGAGTCATCCGAAATAGACTCTAAGGTTCGAATCCCGTTCGATTTTTCCGTTAGTCAGATTTCTTTCGCGTTAAGGTTGGTGACCTTTTCTCCTTTTTTTTACCGTCAATTTCGTTCGTGACCAAACTTATCAACTTAAGCGTACATAGCATGGGCTGCCTCTCGATTTCGATCTGCTAGTGCTAAAATTCTTCCTTTAAACACCAACTTCACACACCATTCGTCCATATGAATGTAATTCATATGAAGCAAAGATGAAAAATGAAACAAATTTACGGATTTTATCGTAATAAATCTATTTTGTAATTCCCGAAGTTTTGAACCCTATCCAGCGTTCATTGTCAGGGGACAATGTTGTTACACGTCTTGATATCAAAGCTAACCCCGACTACAGTCAATTATTTTGTCGTTTATTCTTATTCCGATCTACGCACCGTCGTTAAACTAGTATCATTTCAGTCTGTTTGAGTCCACTGCTGAACATAGGCCTCCCCCATAGAGTGCCATGAAGTACGATCCTGAGCCACCTGCATCCATCGACTTCCCGCACATTTGCACAGGTCGTCACTCCATCTAGTGGAAGGTCGTCCTACACTGCGATGGCCAGTACGAGGCTGCCACTCGAGAACCGATAATATGTATATTCGTATAAAATCTTCAATATGGAAAAAGAAGATTTAGATATGAGATATAAAATAATTTTCAACAAAAAAACACAAATTACATTTAGAAATTTTATCAATTTTAATCAGCATCCTTATTTGAGTAGATCAGAGAAATTTTGAAGCAAAACTGGTTTTGAAAACTCATTTTGTAAATTTGAAAACTGTGTGAGATGCGAAATGTCGGAATCAATGCAGAGAGAGACAATAATCTCTCTATCCATATCAGAAAAGGACGCGAACTTTTTACGATTCCTGAATATTAATTTTATATTTCGGTTAGGACGCCAATTAAATCCATAGCTTACATTATTTTCTATGAAATGCTTTTTCATATATAATTGTTATTTACTTACTTTCAATTCACCGCTTTAAACGGTTAAATTTGTTTTGTAAAACATACATTTGCTTCGGTGTTAGGTGTTAGCTTTAATGCTAAACGCATTAGGTTTTTGAACAAAAACCTTTTTATGTTTTACTAACTAATTTTGTTTTCTTATTTCCATAGTAATTAAAGAGTTATAACAAATTGAAAATATTTTTTTAAACCAAGTATCGAAAACACGCCGACTATTCCCGAAATTTTAATTATGAATTCCTAAAACGCAATATTTTTTTTTCTGTGAGGATCATTTTTATGTATTTTAAAGTAATACAGTTATTTATTATTTTATCTATTAATATGCCTAGTGATCGAATATGTACCATAATTAATTTTTCTACATATTTTTACTAGTATATTAATACATGTAAATTTGAGAACACATACTTTACAGTACAAATTACCTCAGTCCTATAATTAAGATAGAAAAATAGAAACGAAAAATTAAATATTTGATAAAACTTTATTGCTTGTCGTAAAACTATTAGCAGAAACGTAAGCCTGAAATATAGGCCGCAATTTTGGATTTCATAATAAATAGTAGAGTATTTAATTAAAGACATGATAATGTTTAACTAAGAAAATTATTCTGGTTTTGAACGCCATCTATTAGTTAATATACGAGGATGAAGGATAGTTCAATACCGTTATAATGTCTTTAATTGCAACTAGATGGCACTTGAAACAATTTCAATTTTATGTACAAGGAATATTGTATGAAACATGGTGCTATAGAATATCGATTTGTTATTTCAATTCGAATTGTTATTCAAAATTATGGGAAAATATAAGCTAATAATATATATATAATATATGGAAAATATATATATTTGGCATTAGCTAATATCTCCTGCTTTGCGCCATGGGTAGAACCGGACAGTATTATCTGACGATCCATCATCTGCAGCTTTACAAAGCGCATATTCGGTCGCAAATGATGTACTGTTTTCATCTCTGGGTTGGGACACCACAATACCAGCTCCTTCCATTTGACCGCATCCATCGTAGAGGTATACCGAGCTATCGTAGTTGACCAGGTCCTTCAAATCGTTTCAATCATTTGACTGTGCGAAGAGGCGTTTCAACACTTTGTATTGTTTATCGAATCCATTACTCCTCAGAGCACTCCGTGTGTTCTGAGGTGTAATGATTAATACATGCTGCTGAATTTCGCCACGCGTACGACGTGTAATTGCCAAATAAGTCCATCACTATCATCTCGATGGTTTGTAGTTCATGACTGTGGGTTTTTCACGTAACTTTATGCCACGCAGAACCAAATTGTGGAATTTAAAACCAAGTTGTCGCCAGCAGTATTTCGGGCATCGCGTTTCTAACTCCTCTGGTGCTGCTAGCGTGCAATGACGGCGGTGAACACTTAACATCAGGTGGCCTGGCTGTTCGTTTGCCTCTTTTTCCAAAAAAAAAAAATAGTTATTTTACTAAGTAAAATAACTATTAACTACACCGTTTACGTTTAATTATGTTGTAAGAAATCTTGATCACTATTTGTTTTAATTCTCCCTAATATGTAGAGTTCGAATTAGAAAGGATTTGAATAGTGTCTCAAGTCTCGGGTTTTATCATATAGAGACAGTTAAGATCAAAATCGTGAACTTTTTACCCTTTCGTACAAATTTAACAGATGTTCAAAGGGTAATGTTTATAGTTCTTTACAATTGGATATTTTTAGGATTTTTATTTGTATATAGGTAAAATGAACAACTTATATTTATTGCGATTAAAATATGGTACAAAATTTTGTCTTCAAAAAATATATAATAGCCCTGCCTGTGATACCCACGCCTACGGTTTGTGGATCTTGAAATTTCTATATAATATTAACGTTACAGATGGAAATGTCAAATTCTTCTATTGAATAGGATACTTATTATTTCATAGACATATTATTTTATGAGGAAAATAACTGTACGAACAAAGGCGAATGTAAAAGCTCGTTCCATACGCGGTTCTGTACTGTGCTAAGAATGAAGACCAAAACGCACTGTTTACCTTTTAACATCGAACTGTATCTGCCCTATTCACATAACTTACGGTAGTAGGGCCACGCAGCAGCCTCGGCTGTTAAACGATTAAGCTCTCTCCGAACTCGTCCGGGTAAGTACCACGACCTCACAGAAGACCAGCGTAAAGTAGTATGACAAATACTTTCGCGTTTCGTATGGTGAGTGAGGTAGACGGAGCCCAATTTTCAAAAGGTTGTCAACGCATCTGTAACCCTCGGGTGTGGCAGATGTCCATGGGCGGCGGTATTCACTTAACATCAGGTGAACCATCTGCTCGTTTGACAACTTTTCACATAAAAAAAAACTAAGGTTACTGTTCAACAACAAGATTACTGCTTACCTGTGGGAGGGCCACGCAACACTGTTGCAAGAATGTGAAGGTCCGTACGAGTAAGTACAATGCCCTCACAGAAGACCGGCGTAAAGTAGAAGTGTTACTCTTCTGCGTTTCGTCTGGTGAGTGAGGTAGCCGGGACCCACTTTAAAAGTGGGTCCCAGCTACGCATTTGCAACCCTACGGGTGTTGTAAATTTCCATGGGGGGCGACTATCACATAATATCAGATGAGCGTTCGTTCAGCGTTGTTTCTTCGCCAGTATTTCATTTTATCATGTTTTTTGGATTTTGAATGGAAAAAATCAAATAGAATAAGTGAATTAATAGATTTAATTACGAAGAAAGTTGCTTCGGATAAATTTTAAATATGCCAGAGCTTAATTTTGTGTAAACGGCCCGAAGTCATCCTGTGAATGATAAATTTGATTGTTTTCATAATAGTAAGAAAAAATGAAATTCACAAATCAAATAAAAATCAATAAAATATTATATTAATTTTCACACAGTGTCGGCTTTAACTACCTGATTGAAGAACCACCAATCTCTCAATTTTTTTTTAGCGTTCAACGGAATGAAATTAGAATATTCGGGTGCATCTTCACTGTATTTTATATGATTAAAAGTATCCTGAAATAACATGTTTTATTAGTTAAAGTTCTGTCACGATTTTGAGTCAAATTATTCCCGGGTACAGTACAGTACATACAAAAAAATTTCAGCAAACCTTCGTATTTAGTAAGGACATCAGTTTTTGTTTAGTGGTATCGATGTCCATTTTCTTCTGCTCGTCTGAACTTTTTTCCCTATCGTGATGCTGAAGACTTTCATCGTGATCTTGATTTACGTTTTCATCTTGGTGGAATCGTTGAAAATTTGAAAAGTTCCGCGAGGGTTCACCCCCTATTGTGGTTCTTAAAATCAAATCACTACGCTGTAAAGTGCAAGAAATTTGTACATTTTTAAAGATACAATTATTTTTTATTAACAGTTACGGCAACTGGAGAACAGTAACAACACTCTCGCTTCACGTCGGTCTTCTTAGAGGTCGTGATACTTCCGGCTTCCGTCCCGGGGCAGTGCCACAGTTAAATTAATATTTGCTGTTATTTTTATTTCGGTAGGTACTGTGAGATCCTGAATGAAAAAAAAGAAAGATGAAAAAAAAAAGAAAGATGAGTGTAAAGAAAGATGAATGTGATATCTAAATAATAAGAGGATGGTTTTGTTTATAGTAAAATATTGGCTCTTAACATACAGATGTTCATGGAAAATAATAAACTGTATGTAGTTTAGGATAAGCAGACATGTATTTCAGTATACAATGGACTAAAATGTGGAAGAAAAGGAAAACGAAAAAGATTGATAAAAAGAGTATAACTTTGCATCATGTTTGCATAATCCTGAATAAATAAATAACCTAAACTTTTCGACAGCAACTGTAATCCTATAAATACAAGAATATAAAATATACTATATGTTAACACCACCAACGACCTATCACATTAAATGCCTATCCGCAAGATCTACTGTCTTCTGTTGATAGAATAATAAAGATTTTAGCTTCTCCCAATTTTAAATAATTCTCTTTTTAGATCGCCTTATCCATTATAACCGAAAAGAAGAAAATAATTTTATTTAGTAAACAAATGGTTTCCAATGGACAAATATTTAAAACAATATGAAAACATAATGGTCATTACCACCTCAATCAATCCAAACAACAATGAAAACTAATTAATTATACGAACTTACAATGGGTTTCACTGGTCGGTATCTATAATTAAAAATTGATAGTTAAGCTGTAACTTTTAACATAATTTAGAAAATTCAAATTTCAATTTCATGACTAGAAAATGTCAAATGAGATATAAACATGATTTATACACACGTTTACAATTTTGTAATCTACTATTAAATATATACACTTACCTATATTGAATTATGTCTTGGCGATCGCCCTATAGAAAACTTGCATTTAAAACATAAAACTACTTAATAATGTAACATAGAATAGGTGCATGGTATAATTTCCTTACGCTCTTTACCCCGGACCTGCAAAAATGTTTAAAAGCAGCATTTTAAACTTCTAAGTACAAATATTTTTTGTCCTATGCCACTCTTAATAAAGTAATCACTACTTATCTAAAGTAATAAGTTCTTACAATATTTAGTATTTGACTTTTATAGGGCAATACTGAGTAGTTAGCGTTATTCATGTACCACTTCATTTCACAAGTCTTGGGATGAGACATACGCGCTTGCATCATTTAACAAACGCAACTTTGATTTGTGCTATCGGTTGTTATTTTAACAAAAATTTTGCTTAGTTTATAAATTGTAGAATACTCGCTGCATAATATTATAGTAAGTTATTTCGTATAGTGAGATTTTAGAAGGCCATTCTACGTAGTTTTACGAGAATCAAAAACAATCAAAAAGTGTATCTTGTATCTTGCATGAACGGATGTTAAGCTTACAGTTGAAGACTATAGAAAGCTTCATCTCATCGAATCCGCAGAAAAGTTAGTTTCCAATTCGGATGGACCCTAAGTCTCAAAGGGTAAATATGTTATGATGTAAGTAACTTTTCTATAAAATAAAAGGGTCCTTGCTTCAATATGTTGAATTTATAAATTCGTGCACACACGCGAAAAAGGCGCTAAGGATAATATTTTCATTCTCTCCGTGAAATATGTAAGAGGGGTATGAATTTTTTTCATAACTTGAGTGGGCCGTCTGGTAATACGACTATTGGAAGATCCTTGACTCGAGGAGCAATTTAGGAATAATTTACCTAATATTTCACTAGCAGACATGAACTGACTTCATTTCAATATGTATATGGATAAGAAAAGTTGGTCCCTTAACTTTCCAATTTTTAACTCTTCGTCATGTTTTAAAATACAAAAGAGAAAATTGTCATTAATAATTGTAATACAATAATTATTTCTTTAGTGCTTAATACATCGATTAAGCAGTAACGTAAACTGTTTATAAAGTAACTTGAAGACTGGTATCTTTTCTTGACTATAAAATCAGAAACATGAAACTCATAGATAGATGATTATAAATTACATTTCAATAATTTACGATTAACGTTTAGGGGGGGAAATGATAAAAACTGCGAAAATAATAATAAAAAAATTACGTAATACTTACAGATAATTCGATTCAGATTTTTTATACGCCTGCGAACAAAAAATACTTTTAAGGTAATTACTCCATTCAAACAACATGTTAATACTTTTAGAAAGTGTTAAAATAAAAACAAAAAACTAACCGCTTTCCTGCAGATAAAATTATTAATTTAACATTTCTGAAATTATAAAAGAGTATTACTTAGAGCTCGTTAAGAAACTAAAATTTATGTTATTGCTAACAAATTATTTTTCGTTTACAGTTTTACAATAAACTGGACACCACGGTTAGGAAATCGAAGTGTGGGACGGCCTGCAGCGGATGGATACGATAAAAAAAACTATTTTGATTTATGTCGTAAACTAAATACATCAAAAAAGTTTTTCAACGCTAATTTATATCATGTTGTTGCGTGACAACTCTCGTTATTTACCCGGACAAGTACTTAGAAGTACGTAAAACATAGCAAAGTATTTAGCACTTTTGCGTATTCTCCTTTGGGTGCAGTATACCCACACTTTCAGGAGTTAGAAACGATACGCTAGAAACATTACTGATGTTGTGACGGTGGGGGTTCTCACAATATATACAATGCCTTCCGTTTGAAGTAAGAGAAAAAAAAACTTATCTCTCAAGGTTATATTCATACTTTGATAAGATGACTAGGTTTCCGATAAAGCTGGTTACATAAGGTAATTTTTATAATCACCATAATTTTATATTATTGAACTAAAATACCACAACAAGACGTGTTTGCAAAACTAACAATAATCATAATATAATGATGATCTGAAATGTAAGCACCAATCAAAAAGAATCATAAAAATGATTTGTAATTAAAAGTGTGTGAGACGGTGGAAAATTATCATGTTTTAGAACGTCATTTCGAAGAAAAACAAAAGATATATATATAATAATTTTTATAATGCTAATCTCTGCAGTTGACATGGAAAATTAAAATTTGTAGAACATATGGATGAAAGTAATTGTTTAGAAAACATCAGTGCTTACGCAAGCCTGAATCGTTTCAACACATTGGTTTTTAAGACTTACTGAATAATTATTATTGTAAGATTGGTCATTTAAGTTGAGATTATTGTTAAGATTACCCAGACAAGTTGAGTTCACGCAGCTGCCTTAAAAGGTTTTCAAAAGCGTTTGTTTTCTCCTGTAACATACGTATGTTTTTGAATATTATTAATTTTATCATTACATAAAAATGATAAAGAAGTTGGTAGACCCTGAATTTTTCATTCGTCTGAAAAGCAAGGTAAGCTTAGCAAGCAAGCTGGCAATTTTGGCAACGCGTCAGACAACCCACGGTTGGGTGTGGATGACTAAGTACGGTGATAATTAGTTTACATCAGATAAATATTGTTTAATAACAATTGGTTTTTATTTATTACGACGGTTTAATCTAATAACAAAAACCTTCATATTAATGGATACACTTAAGTTACATAAAATATATATAACATCTTTAGATAGTATTAAACAAAGTCGATCCCGATGTTTGTATACTTATATCTTTTAATCTATGTAGCGGATTTCAATGTCCTGTTCAGCAATAGAAAGAATGATTCAAGAGGAAGGTTTATATGCACATTGCACCCGTGTAAAGTCGGGGCGGCTCATTAGTCGTTAAATAAAATTATTGTATGGAGTTTTGGGCTTATTTTTTTAGTTATAATTTAAGTTAAAAATAATGGATTTGCTTCTATGTCCAATTCATTGAGTGTTTTCAATATAAAATATTTTTTTTCTAAAATAGCCAACTAAAAATTACAGCGGATTTTAACTTACCAAATCAACGACAGTAGAAACTAATTTGAATCTTTTAATAGAAAAATCAATTACGAAATTATAAACGACATTTTTATTAATTGCTTTATAGATAATTTTAGCATATTGTATATTTTCATTACCTTGGCTTTGATCGATGCTTCATATTTTTTTCTGGAACAATCTGTTTTTAATTTAACACTTAATATTAGACCAACAAAGTATAAAAAGCGAAACCATTTTCAACGAGTATTAGCGTTAAATTCAAAGAAGACATTTAGTTATAAGAACTAGAAGCAATTAATTCAAATTAATGTTGATTTCTAATATTACAGACAACATAATTATTATCTTCTATGATCTTTTATAAATTCGATGTGGCTTTGATCATTGTATCTATCCCATTTGTGGACACACTATTTTGACGGATCAATTAATTACTTCATTAGCTTACCATTAAATAATCGGCAGGGCTTCTGCGAAAACCAGTATACAAGACCCTCTGATTTGTTCCATCGTATCTAATAATACCATTAAAAGGAAAAATTACTGAACAAATATAGTTAATCATTTTAATAAGCCTTAACAGTACATTATACATTATGAGCCATTGCTTTTTATTAAACCTGCACATAAAAATATGTAAAATTTTCTATGCTGTAATGTGTTTTTATTATAAACTGCGTTAATACATGCTCGCGAATGTTTCTAAATGGATTTTAATTATAAAAAGTTTGTAAATTGTTACAAAATTAATAAGACTGTTACTTTACTGGTCATTGGTTAGTTTCTGTAATATCATTAATTGCAAAAAAATCGTTCAAATCATCAATGTACAGTCAATATTCATTTATTGACGGAGGATTAACCAGGGCCTTGTAGAAAGTCGCAGTAGAGTACATTAATTCTAACGTTTGTATTTAATTTCAGGTGTGTATAAAATTATTACTGAAGCATCAATATATTAAGAGTATTGTTCTTAAAAAAATTGCAACCATTTTTATACTGTTAGCACCCCATTGCTGCACCTTATCAGCAGATGAATGTAAATCGATTAATGGCCATAATTGTGCCTTTGAAAATTATTCAACTTTTATTACTTTGAAAATATGCCGGTATCCTAGAGATATTTTCGTTCACCGCTGAGTATGTAATAAGTCAACACGTATACCAATTAACAATTTCATCGTTGTCAGCGCCTTCATTTAAGCTCAGTTTCCCCGAGTACATTGACTTTTAAAGTGAGCGGCCAGACATCGAGCTATTGCAACTTAAAATAATAAAAATTATATTGTGTTTCGAAGGTATGTGACGGCTGCCATTCTGTCAGCCCTGTAGTCCCGGGCTCATAGAATAGGGCTAAGGTATCCCCTGCCTGTCGTAAAAGGGGACACGGATGGGCAGCAGCACGAAGTGGTCTCGTGTTGCTGCAAGAGGTTTTAGTGGGTAAGAACCCCACATATTTAAGGTGACAGGGTATCTTTCGAAGATTTCCCTCCCGATACAAAAAAAGTACTAATACACTCTGCACAGAAGAGGCCTTTGCCCAGCAGATGGGACATAACAGGTTAACTTATTTGCTTACTTTCTTTTATAATCAAACGTACCTAAGGCCTAATTTTCGATGTTGCCGTACACCCCCGAGCCGTCCTCCAGGTCCAAATGGGGGAACTTGAGGGAAGATTTTAACATCCCTAGGGACGGCTTCAGAAGCGTGTGTCCTGGCAGAATAGGCTCAGCCTCCGGTAAGTGACTGGGAAACTCCGGCACGCCGTATATTTGCGACACTTCGTTAGGGTCATAATTGTGAAATAGCCTGCGCTGAAATTTAACAATTCAGTACACATCGTTTGTGTGAGAAGCTGGCGAACGAGCTGGTGATTCACCTGAATTTAAGCGATAACCGCATAAAAAAAACACAAAATATTAATAATAATAATAATAATAATAAAACCATTTAATCAGCTCAACAAACAACACTAGCAAAAAATAACAATATTACATTTGATGTCTTTCGCTTATGGGAAAGCTCAAAGAATTTTTGTTAAAAGAAATGCGTCGTTATTTATTTAGAATACGTAGTTAGCTACGGGTTGGTTCACTTTCCTGAATTGATTTGCCTAAACAATATTATTGTTTCCATTAAATTCAACGAAGCCTGGGTGCTGTGTTAATAATTGCGTCACAGTGGAATTCCTGATGAGAAAAGCAATTAGTCCAATCATAACAGATCTCACCGCTTGCTCCAACTGCTGTTGCCGCCTGACTCCATTGCACGGTAGCATGAGCTGAAATTAAATTTTGATTCAATTCACCCGCTTTTCTTGTCCCTTCAAAACGTTTGGAAATTATTTAATATCACTGGATTCATACTATGTAAAATGTTGTTTCCATTTCCATCTACACGCACCATTTAAGAGCCTTATTAAGATTCATTGCATATTTTGTAATCTTCATCATTAATGAATCTATGTTAATGCTATGAAAAGTAAAATATTTAGGTTAATTTTATACTGTGGAAAAATGCTATAGCTCGGTCGGTAATCGGGCGGTCCCGAAACAGAAGGCCGCGGTTCGTGTCACGATCATTTACACACTTATTTTTTTAATTTTTTTACCAGATCATTGCTTCCTTTATTATTTTATTTTTTTAATTTCAAAAATACACGGTTTACCAAAAAAAGGTCTTCCAGGTAGTAGGTATACCTTACATGACAAGGTTTAATTTAATTCCTTTGCATTTTCGGCTACAATATTTTTTCGCCAAATCAGATCGACACAGTGTTGATTTATCGTCATTACGTCAGCAAATTCAGATCTCGATGTACGACAAATTGGTTTTAATTCAAATTACGTGTGCAGTACTAAAACGCTGGAAGCGCTGAAATATGTTAAGGCCCATTTACATGGTGCCAGTTTCTTGCCTGTTGTATACAATTAAATTGAAGCAATAAATGAGTTGCATGGTCTAAACAACACATAACATTCTTGACTGTTGAACAAGACTTGCTTCAAGTTTTGTTTCAAAACTTTCCTTGGTGTAAACAGCACACACAATAATTTCTCAAGCAATTCTTGTATTCAATTGCATTCTCTCTTCCTTTGCAAAAATTTGTGCAATGAGTGAGGGTATTTAATCGTTGCTGTTCTTTTGAGGATAGAAATATTGAGAAAAGGTCGTAAAAAAAGTTGGATAAAAATATGAATAATAATGAAAAATTTGTCAACGCAAATACGTGCAATACTTGAAGCAACACGCCAATAAATTGTACACGCACATACAAGCATGTGTTTAGACAAGTCAAAATTTTAAAGCAATAATCGCCTAAACATAATTGCATTGGTGTAAACAAAAGACATTTGCAATTATTTCTTGTCAAGACTTGCATTCAATAATCGTATTCAATTTTTTGTACTATATCGGCGTGTAAACTGTTGCTTACAATTCTTGATGGTCAATTATTGCGTGCAACTTATTGCATTCAATTATTGCTCTTGTATGTACAAGAAAATGGCATCGTGTAAATGGGCCTTTACACTCGTGTTGCGTTTATGTCGTTTGCGTTTGATTGCATAAGTTTGATTTTTTTTCGCATTTTGTGATTATTTTTAACAAACAATTGGTTTCAACTAAGGAGTGATTTCTACCGACAATCAATTTTCTTTGAAATCCGCTATCAGTGTGAAACCATGTAGCATTAAATAAGCACAAATAATGATCATCAACTTTAACTTTAAGCGTAGCATAAATTAAGAATTGTTACCAATGGTAGATTTAAAAACACATTATTTTGTTTTAACGTAATGTCCTTTTTCTTAGATTTATTATGGTGTTATTCTGTTATTAATCTAAATTTAAATGACTTTTCACCATTCAACAACAATAAATGAAGTTTATAACTGAGTTGACTCTCATTAAGAAATACTGTCAGTTACAAAACACCACACATGTTAATTAATATAGAAATGATAGCATTTAGAGAACAGAACAAAACGGAAGAAAAATTTTGGTAAGTATTAACATGCAAAGTTCGTTATCTATTTGTTTACAGTTGAATTAAGCCCGTTAAATGACTAGCATGTTAAATACGTTTGACTGCAATTTTTTTCACCTTTCTGATTTTTAAAAATGAATGATAACTTACAATCGTGAAAATAAATATGAGAATCTGCGTGCTCTTACAGGCCATTTAAATTTTATGGTGTAGACTCAGTTTAAACCGGCAACAAATAATCAATAACATTATCTGAAAAGTAGTTATTGTTGTAGTTGATAAGCGTGAAATTATTAGTTTCTATTTTGAGTTAACTATCCGTAAAATTATGTTAGTTACTTGCTTTTAGATCATTACGAATGTATTTAAAATAGTAGATGCATTGTCATAAAAGTATTATCTACAAAAACGAAGACCGTTTGTAAATTATTAAACATAGAAAGGATTTAGTTATGGAACGCAAAAAATGAATACTTTGACTTATTCTTTCAGCCTAAAACTACCTGCCCTAAAACTACCTGCTGCCATCTTATAGATGTTTGACACTGGACAAATTTACTTAACGTGGCCTTAAATTAACAATTAGAGAAAGGTCTCTTTTCGTCATTGTAGTCGTTAAAGACGCCAATTTATTTATACTAAAGTAATTTTGGCATTTTCTTGTCAATTCGTTCTGATAGGTATATCAAATTATTATTAGTAAATTCTAATTCTATGGTTTTTTTTTTGTGAAGATTATGTACTTTGTTAACGTAAGAAGATGGCAAGCGAGCTGGTGATTCCCGTGATGTTAAGTGATTTCCGCGGCCTCCTTGAACATTTGCAACAACCGTAGCCGTTGCTAATGCATTGCCACTTTCCAGACGAGTTACATCCCCGAACTGACCTGCCTATTCGTTTAACAGCGAAGACTGCTGCGTGGTACCACTTTTAATAGTAGGAATTGAATGAATATTTATGAATGAATGAATGAATTAATATATATCCACTTTCCATACATTTTTATTTTTTTTTTTATTTTTATTGATTAGGAAAACAAACAGCACTTACATAAAATAAATAGTACAAAATACACACTGATATGTGGGCCAATAAAGTTTTCACCACTAGCTATTATACACTTAGCATCAGAAGTATACAATTATAACACAATTATAATATCTTATTTTAACGGCATTTACATTTAAAAAGAAAAATGTTAAAGATAAGTAAAATAGAAACAAATACAAAACTAAAAACCTAAATTATTTGAAAAACAACATTTACAGATTATATATTTATTTCCATTTTGATTGCGGCAAAACATTTTTCTATACTATCTCGAAAAATGTCAATACGATAGAAGTTTTTGTTATACTTACGACAAACTCTTACAGTAAAACGGTTTTTTTGTGTAGTTCGTGTTACATAACGGTATAAAAACAGATCATTCGAACGAGAGTTGACTTTGGGACACTTAAATGAAATATTTGAAAGTAGATAGGGAGATTCAATAAAGTTTTTAATTAATTTTAAAAGAAACATTTGATCTCTTAACTCTCTTCGCCTTTCAAGGGAAATTAATTTATAAGTAAAAGCAGGACCAAAATTGTATTTCATCCGCCTGACAAAAGTAGACTGAATCTTTTCTATTACATTTATATGTGAGGAATAATGTGGATTCCATACGGTTGATGCGTAATCCAACTGAGACCTCACAAGTGAATTATAAAGTACAACTAAAGTAGCTGGCTTTTTAAAGTGCACACTCTGTCTGAGGACAAACCCTAGCATCTTATATGCATGTTTTGCGATATTTTCGAAGTGGGACAGAAAGGACAGATCACTATCAATTTGAACCCCTAGATCTCTCACCTCAGACACTCTTCTCAAAGTGTGATTAAACAACGAGTAATTGAAGGATGTAGTCTGTTTTTTTCCTGGAAAAGGTTATCGTACAACATTTATCAGTGTTCAAAAATAGTTTGTTTTGTAAACAGTAGTCTGACAGTTTGTTTAAGTCTTTTTGTAAATTAACACAGTCCTGATATGTACGAATGACTTTAAATATTTTAGTATCATCTGCATACAAAAGTACCTCAGAGCTAGAGAAACAATCAATCACGTCGTTGATAAAGATGTTAAAAAGCAGTGGTCCGAGATGAGAGCCCTGGGGAACCCCAGAAGTAATAGGAACAAAACTCGATATGTGACCCTTAATAGCAACCGCCTGAGTTCTATCTCGAAGGTACGAAGTCAGCCACCTCAGCAGATCGCCGTGTATACCGATGATCCCAAGTTTACGTATTAACAGGGAGTGGGAAATTTTATCGAATGCCTTGGAATAGTCAGTATACACAGCATCAACCTGAAGTCCCTTGTCCATAGCTACCAGAAGAATGTCAACGAACTCATTCAAATTAGTCTCAGTTGAACGACCATTTATAAAGCCATGCTGTTGTTTAATTAGTAAAGGTTTTATAGCTGGAAATAAAGTGTCGTAAACAATCTTTTCAAAGAGCTTCGGAATTGTCGACAATTTGGAAATACCACGATAATTCCTTACATTTTGTTTATCGCCACATTTGTGAATAGGGACGATAAGAGACTTTTTCCAATACGCTGGAACATTCCCTTGCGATAGTGAGAAGTTGAAGAGCAAACTTAGAGGATAAGCTAGCTGCTTATTACAATTCTTTAGAAAAATTGGTGGTAAGCCATCTGGGCCACAACCTTTCGATGTATCTAATCTAGATAGGTACTTTTCAACTGCTTCCACTTCAACCTCTATCTTACTCAAAACTGTATTATTTGCTTGAAGATTAAATTAATCGAAATTATTAACTTCATATTCAGACTCGAAGACAGACTTAAAAAATGAATTAAATAGATTTGATATTGATAAACCATCTGAAGCGGATTCATTATCTAAATAAACAGTGTCTGGTATGTGACCATTACTTTTTTTGGATTTGATAAAGGACCAAAAGTTTTTAGAGTTATGGCAAATATTGTTTTCTGAGCGTCGAATAAATTCCTCGTAATAAGTACTTTTAAGTATTTTTAGATCCTTTCGTAAATCAGAGAATATTTTATAATCACTATCTCGTCCATAGACTTTCCATCGCTTATGTGCCTTTAATTTTTTTTTTTACTAATTTAATTAAATTTCGTGTGTACCAGACAGGAAACTTATCAGCTTGTCTTACTGTTTTATGAGGAACAAAATTCTTAACTATTTCATTTAAAATTTTATAAAAGTTTTGAACTGCTGAAACGACATCATAGGGATTTAGAATTTCCCTCCAATTTATAGTTGAAAGTTCCAAATTAATTAAATCATAATTTGCTTTATGAAATTGACGTACGATCCGTGGGGCAGGACGCAGACTAGACTCAACAAAACCTACATCGACATTAAATGACAACGCAGGATGATGTATGTCTTCTGGCTCGGCCAGGGGCTACATACATTCCACATTTGTGACGTAACCCTTAATTAGCTGTCTTTTGAAACCCAAGTGACTTACATTTCCTCATATTATGGGAAATGTTATCCCTATGCGAGGCTTCCTTTAATTTCCTGGTGACTTGCACTAACCGATTAATAATTGTCATTTATAAATTTTATTTTATATCAGAAATAATTATACAATTTCACACACCTTTGCAGATCCAAGGACAAACATACCACTTACTAGGCGCACTGTTTCCACCACTAGGCATGGACCATCAATTCTTATTAAATTTATTTCGTGGTGTAATGATCCCTAGCAAGTTGAAATTTATTCTGATACTAATGTCTATAGTCCCTAATGCATGTATAAAAATCAAGGTAAATTTTATAAATGACTATGTGAACACGATAAAAAAAAAATGGACAAATTTTGATTTTTGCGAAAACTTGTAATAAGTAACCGAAATTTTCCCTTTAATTGTGCTGTTACTACGATTTCATTTTTTCGTAAATGATATTTGACATTATATGTCATTTACGTCATTTGCTTATCTCGTCCCACAAGGACATGGTAAGCAGACCCTTTATTACTCGTTTGATCTTCAAAGTTCACCCGCATAATTTTATACAAAATTTATTCATAAAATCATAATCTCTATTAACTAAAATTTTAAATTATGTAGGCACTAACTTTAAAGTATGATCCTATGAAAAGGACCCTCGGTCATATTCAGATTGGTCAATTTCAGTTTTAATAACGAATTATTTAAGATGATTAGTTTTTTACATAAGTATAATTCTTTTCTTTTTAATTATTACTTAAAGAGTGAGGACAATGAATCGATGGCATACGATTATCAAGTACCATACATAATGATTTAAAAATAATCAATCATCATTTCGCAAGGATTCCTTATAAAAATCTAATTAAAGCAAAGTTGGTGATATATATTTTATTTAACTACTGGGTCACTTTATCAAAACTACTGATTAAGCTATACAAATACAGAACTGTTTTACACTTGAATACATTTTATAGTTCAAAAAAAATTAATGAATATAAAATTTAATTATTAGATTAATGCTAGTATATTTCAATACTGGTCTAAATCATTAGGACTGAAATAGTACAAAAATTATACGAGACATTCTTTTGTAACTTCAGCTCGAGTAAAATAACTGAAGAGTTTTAGAGTCTTACGAGTTTAGAATTTCATTATATTTGTTAGGTTGTATATAATTTTTAAAGAAGTAAGTTTTATACTCAGTTGTAAATGATTGTGGCTATTAATTATTTATACGTCTCATTTAGTTATCATTAATCCGTAAAAGTATATATTAGAATTATCGCAAGGCACAGAAAACAAGTTTTATTTTTCCACTAAATTATAGAAATTTACGCAATTTAAAATAGTAATAATATATACAATGGAAAGTTGGAATAAAGTATCTAAATATTTCAATTAGTTAGTAGCTTATTGGAAAAACACTTTCAAACTGTTGTTAAGTTGCTATTTTGATAACAGTAGCTTCTACGAGTAGCATCCTTTGTGCTTCAGTAACTTATTTTTCCTTCTCCAGCTGCAAACAACCCACGTCAAATTCACTCCAATCAATTACTGTCGAAAGACAATAAATCTGGCTTGAAGACGGCCAAGGCGTTATTGTTATATAATAGCATAATTTATTACCAAAGTTACGGAAGCATTGATTGTAACGTTTTATGGTGAAACTGAATTTCCAATGCTCTATTTCAAATTTCCTATTTCAGACTCAGATATACTTTTAAGATAAATCGGAGAGAAATGCTACTATAATAAATTTAACAGTTTATACTATTCTCTAATAAAATACTATTCTCTTTAAAACAGGCCATAAAAATATAAAAAATGTAATAATTTTAATGTAACGCACATTTCTGTTTATAATGTTTTTTTGTATTTTGACATTCTGCACTTAACGAAATTTCTCGTTGGAATAAATTGAAGTCTATATTGAATATGATTCTTTTACATATTAAAAAACTAAATCATTCCATATTCAGGATAATTTAGTTTTTTTTACATATTGGAAGGAATATATGTATAGTCCGTTCAACAATTCGATGTGACCGAAATGTATCTTACTAAATTAAATAATAACAAAGATTACTCAACAAAATATTTGAATGGGATATAGAAAAAACCTGTAATGATTAAAGTGCTGTATGCGTAGATGATGTGATATGTTCCCTATGTCGAAGGTATAAATAAATTAGAAAAGAAATTAAGACAATAGTATCAGTAAAACAGTATTTTTAAAGTGCAGAGTTCGCGGTAATCCAATAAATCTTTATGATATAGGAGATGATTTTGCCCGCACAGCTGCTAAGCGAAATGACCATATTAAACTGCATATGATACATCCTTTAGGAGATCGAATGCCTCATTCAAATTTAACTGCTTCGTGAGTGATAAAATCTTTACGACGCATTTTTCAGCGCAAAACGAATGAGAGCAAAGTGAATGAGAGACTAGTGGTTTTTTTCAGAAAGTAGTTCATATACAGGGTGGCATTTCTAAAGGTGCCCAAATTCACACAGAAGGTTCAGACTCAGGAGTGTAATCGTTTATTGAAATAAAAACAAATTTTGACTTGTTTTTTTTTTTTTTTTTCAAAAAAAAATGCCATTTGCCATTCCATTCCCTAAAAAACAGAACTTGTTGACAATGCGATAGTCATTCATAAATGCTTCGTATACTTTTGAAAATGACTTGTGTGCGTGTTAGTTATGAATGATAGCCCGTAAAATAAATTGAGTTGCCCATAAATCATGCACTTTTTGAGATGACTTCAAATGAATGTATTTAATTGATAACGTTTAAATATTTATCATTTTTTATATGACATTATTTATATCTAGAATTTAATAAAAGAATGGATACACTTAGAAAATCCTCCATATACATTTGGAATACTTTTCATATGTTTTTTCTAATATTTAGTCAAAATCAGATATCCATACCAATATTATAAATGCGAAAGTAACTCTGTCTGTCTGTCTCGCTTTCACTCCAAAACTACTGAACCGATTTAAATGAAATTTGGTTCACAGATAGTCTAGAGCCTGAGAAAGGACATAGGCTCTTTTAAACGGAAAAAATGTTGTAAAATGTCGAAAGATATTTATTTAAGAGCTTCAACACGAGCGAAGCCGTGGGCGAAACGCTAGTCTTTAATAAAGTAAAAATGACGTAGGTAGTTTCACTGCAGTGTAGCAATTGCACTATATCACATGCTTGCAAAAAGATATGAAAATACATTTACGTTATACATTTTTACTTTTTATAAACCTGCTCGTAAATAGGGATGTTCTGGAAATTTTAAACTCCTTGTCATTATTTTTATACTGTTGAATGCTGGTGCGAATTTCGTAACTTTCTAGTCAGAAATTTCATGTTATTTATTTTAGAATACTGTTGCATAAAGAAATTAACACAGGTTTTGAGATTCCTACCGTTTTTAAAGTTAAGCCGTTAAGACTTTTTAGTAAACAACGTGACACTTAATTTACAGGTCCCGAGGGGCCCTACATCGCCCACGCTTTAATTTAAAGTTAAATTCGACTTGCAAATAGCATTAAAAGTTCTAAGTCCTCTCGAAAATTGTGTAAATTTTATGAGCGACCCTCGCAATCTGAGATTCTTTTCCAAAGGGGCGTTTTTTACTCGCTCGGGAAAAGGAAATAAAAAAAAATCGGTTCCTAAAGTTATTTATTTTCATGGCCCTCTCATTAAAATGGTCTGAAGTCGTCCTGAAATTGAAAATACACAAAATAAGAAACCCATTGAATTGTTAATGCTATGCGATGACTAGTAAAGCTATTGCGGCATTCGTGCACATAAGACAACCAGACATATAAGGCCCTTAAGTTAAAAGGTCAATTCGTGGCTGTGGCTGAATGTATTAAACCAATCACTTCGTCAGCCAGTTAGATTATATGTATACATATTAGACGTTGATTCTATGATTTTTTTAAAATTGGTTATAAATAAAAAAGTGTGGGACCATAAGCTTGCATTTATGAACTTGTTATTTCAATTTGTTAACATACATCAGACCTTCATTAAATCAAATAAATATTTTAATACTGCTTATTTCACTTTTAATGTAAGGTTATATTATATATTATTTTTACCTGGTTGAAGTACCACCATTTTCTACCAAACAGCAGATCTACCCCAGAGGGTCCGTGTTTACTGAGCTCCGGTGCAAATGGATTAACATTCATGTGATCTCCAGTCATCTGAAGAGAAATGGAGCACATCACAGTTTCGAAGACTATAAATGTAGTTTATAATATACAAAATACTCATAAATACATATAAACCCAGAAAACAGATACACACACACCACATACCTTCACATAATGTATTTATTAATCATCAATGTAAACCTAATCATGTAAAAATCTACAATTGTTTTTTGGCACAATTAATTTTTAAACTGAATAATAAATCAGTTTTAATATTTCAATACATATTAACGAATAACAAATTTAGCAAAATATTTGAAATATTTATACTGGAGACTTAAACAAATACTCAGTTGATTTTCCTGTTTATGCACGGATTATTTTGTTTGTATTTATTACCTTATTAATTAGGATTTATCCATTAATAGATGGATATTATTTTGCTACTATTTTCAGTAAACTTCATTTTTTCTTCATTAGATTGTGTATTATTTTTGTAAAATAAATTTTCAAATTCAAATTCCAAATATCTTTACTCAAATAGACGCTTTCGCGTTTTTATGAAACGTCCAATTTTACATAAATAATTAATACATGAGTTCGTAAGTAATTCACCACCGGTTCGGAAGGCAGTTTCTGTTGAGAAAAGACCAGCAAGAAACTGTTGAGTTTCGAACAATTTTAGAGGTGCCAGCAACGGGAATCGAAGTCAGATTGCTGGAGTATATTGAATTAAAAGCGAGCGCCCGTACAATGAGCTATCACGGCTCCGTGTATTGGTATCTACTTCACTCTAATTCGATTTAAATAACCGGAGTTCTGATAAGTCTTGCATAGCTTGCGAGAGCTATTGGGGAGAGTAATTAGAACACTATTTAGGTATTAGGTTTCTGCACCCTAAGTGCAAGAACTTTAGTTACTGTATTATACTGTATTATACTGTAAATTTAGTTATGGCGAGATGTAAGTAATTTTGATGAGTTAACACAAATGGCATGACATACTTACCACGTGGTTCCACATCCAATTTTGTTTGTATCGATTCTTGTGAATAGTGTATGGGTTGCCGGGATTCTTTTCGTACTCGCTTGATTCGCTATCGGTATCGGTATCCTCTGTGGAGTAACTACTATCGCCATTGTAGTATTTGTCTCGCTTCCTATACTTTGATTTTGACTTTTTGTGACGGCGACGTCGGTAGTCAGGTTCCTTTTGGACCAATTTAAATTTAAGTATGGTTTGTATATGTTCCGTATAAGAGCCGGAAGCGTCTGAGGATAAGAGACCACAGCCTACAAGCCATGTTTGTTTGTTCCCAACAGAAAAAGTTTCTTCAGAGTACTTCTTTACTTGCCTTTAGTGATTTAGTGACTTGTTTTGGAACTATTTCGCACATAGTATAAGTATTTGCGTGATCCACAGATAATCATTCAGAATCTTTATCTGAAGTTTATTCCCGAAGAGAGTCCTTCTCTACAGATATAGCATAAATCAGGACAGGAGAAAGAAACATTTTTAGAAGGTAACAAAGAAATAGTGATTTCTATGACGGAAACACAAAACCATAATTTCATATATTCAATATCGTCTACAGTCCAATCAAATTTTAAGCGAAATTACGATGAAATAGGACGTGATCGAAAAAAAAGAGGTAAACCCTGAAATATGATGGAAAACCTAATATTCTGATAAAATGTAAGCAATATTTTCAGCAAAAAGTTTTCGCGGTGATATACTGAGTAGGTAAATATTGAGTAGGTGTATATTTTTACAGTATTTTGATTCCATCTCTATTCGGTGGATCTTATGTACAACGAATAGATAGTATACATTCTGTCCAGAATTATTACTTTGATTATAACATTTGTAATATTACCTTTTCTATTTTTTGAAAAATATTATTAATGAGTTGGAATTAATTCCTAGCGTTTTACATAATATGGCATTAATTATTCCGATCATACCGTCAGTAATATATTTATTGTTTACCAGCTGTCATTAGGTGTAATCGCCATTATTTTTTTACGTTTTCAAGAACACTCCGTAATTCATAAAAAATTTTAAACCTGTGATTTTGGACTTTTGATTTTTTGAACTACAATTATCGACATCAGGACGAAGGGTGCGATTGTTGTGAGCGGTGTTATTGTGAACTGCTGCAACTTATGAAATTATTATTGGGAATGGCTACAAATCACAATTGAGTCGTTTGAGCCTTAAAAATGTCATTACGCGCAAAACGCATTACGCATTAAAAATCTACTGTAATTTAGTATATAGTGAAATACATGACAAGCACATTTTTCTGTACGAAAATGCACGTAATACGCGTACGAAATGCATACAATTCCGCACGTAACACTGAAGTGAATACCGCCATTTACCAACTGTACCTCACCCATCATATACTCCAGACATGGCTTTAATTAACCACTGGTTGGATTTGGATCATGAGTTGGCTGATTAGAAATGTGTTTCCTATAAATATTACCGAAAATGAGTCGATTCTTCGATTTCATCGAAAGACGAGGAGTTATCCTTAATTGAATAATTTATTCATTAAATATATAATTTTTTTGGAGTAAAAAATGCTACGAATTAATTCCCCTCAAAAGTATATTAAAATCTCTGTAACAGTATATATAACCGGCCATCGAAGTGTATGACGACCCCCGCTAGATGCAGTGACCTATGCAAGTGTGCGGGAAGTCGATGAATGCAGGTGGCTCAGGATCGTACTTCGTGGCAATCTATGGGGGAGGCCTATGTTCTGCAGTGGACTCAAACAGGTTGAAATGATGATGATTATGATTAACAGAATATTTTTATAGTATCAATATTTTTTTTTTATAAAACACTTGTTTAAAAACTAAAACTTCTCTGGAGGGAACACGAAACGCGAAAATCTTATTTTTATACAAAAATAAATGTCTTACGCTAACATCGCTCGAGGGATCCGACGAGTAGATGCTGTAAAAAAAATGCAAATATAATGGAATGAGTTTTTCTCTTACATCCCATTGTATTCCGCTGGATAATTTATAATTATATATATTACATTAATAATAATTAATGCTATATTTAAATGAATAAATTGCGGTTGTCCTATACTCCTATAATTTCGTATAATCGTAAATAATTATACGATTAACTTAAAATCATCTCGATTAAGATGCAAACCCAATTTGGGAATGTTATTTACGATTCTCAGGTAAAGTATCCTACAGCCATATATCCATTGTTGGGCAAAGCGATCCTTTGCATGAACAGGATGTCGGTCCTAGTCCGCCAAGTGAGATGACGAGTTGACTGGACGCCTACGATTTTTTTTACTAATTCCATAGATGTGCATATTTCCTCGAGGAACTTTTATTTTATTTTGAGAAGCGACCAAATCGGTTACTAAACGTGTTTGAGAAATGTGAATTAATATCTGCGAAAAGCACCGCGCTGCACCGGATATTACCTACATTCAAAGAGATTTAGTTCCGTTTTAAAAGATTCGTTTAACCGATGCTCGAAATAAACGGATATCCAGCATAATTTACGACTGGTCGTTCACCGTTCTATTAAAACTGTAATCGACATAGTTTTTTTTATGAAACTATTCGTTGATGAATTAATGACACTCTTCATAAATTGTATATACTCGTATATACGACATTGTTATACGAACGTATTTATGTGTCGTTGAAAGAAAATAGCTGCTTACTACATAGCTTTCAAACCCCAGCTGACTTTAGCCACCTCTGTAGAGTACCAGGTGAACTTAAAATAATTTCTTTTTCAGTTAGTTGAATTAAAATTACTCGTGAATGAGTAATTTTTAACAAAATTTCAAATATTATATTTATGTATGAAGAATTATGCATGATAATGACTTTCATATTCCGAATAGCGTGCTTAGTCTCGTAGTAAGGCCCGCTATAAATTGAAGGAATTTACTTAATTATTAAATGAAACTTATTTTTAATTTTAATTCCCGAGGTTTCGAACCCTTTACAGCGTTTATGGTCACGGGACAGACTGAGGCGTTAGACGTCTGATTGTCATAGATATCCCGGGCTACCGTCAGTTTTTGAATTATTAATTTTGTGTTAAAAATGTGCGATAAATCCGTAAAATTAGTTTCATTTATAATGTGTAATGGCGTAAATACAAGAAATTAATTATTGACGTTAGGATATTCGTACTTAGACTCGTGCCTACATCTCAAATTTTGATAAAACGTAGACTCAAGGTAACGAGCAAGAAGAACGGTTATCTAACGTGACTGAATTTCCTTTAAAACGGTGAAATTTAGTATGCAGCTTGGCAGGGCTCTATAAAAAATGGCATTTTGCCAGACAAATGTGTTCAATGCAGGTGATTTCTGTGGCCAGATCTGGGTGCGAAAATTCTTTGACGACGTGTTTACATCTTGCGATATTCACTGCGTTATATATAGGAGTCGTAATATCTTAGTAGCCAGGTGCTATTTTTTCCACCATATTCTAAAAACAACCATAGTTATAATCTGGGTATCAGCGCTTATAATTTTTATTACAAATTAAAGTTTTGATTTGCATCACATCAACGGATTAGTCAACATTGTCTAAAAATTTTTGTTCAAACATCTGCGTTGAACAAAACTTTAAAATAATTGTATCATCAACTATTCGTTGAGACATCATGTAAATTATATCATGGTCGTTGACAAAATGGTTTATTGGCCATCTTTAAAACCTTTTTTTCATTAGTATGCCGATTTTAACCATATGCTTTCATACACTTAAACTGTCCAAAATATCACATTCAGTGGAATTAAGTACAGATTCAACATAAGTTAAAATCAAGTCCATTTCACTCACAGAACCGAAATTGAACAGGTATTTAAATAACTTTTACATTAATTAAACCAAAGCAGAAACTGAAGTTCTGAGAAAAGTGAAACAAATTTATAATTTGCCTCAATCACAATCGAAAATGTAATTGAGACGAGATTGGTTTGTCTTAATTCCGTTTAAAATTCCTTCAGTGAGACGCCAAAATTGAAAACTACTTCACTGAACCGTCTTTGTCTTTTTTCTGCCGGATAAAGTTTTCACAAAAGGTTTTTATGAACAAGGCATCATCACGTGTACAGCGGTTTTGAAAACTATCATGAGGAAACCTACATATGTTCGGAAAAATTACAAAAAAAATATTTCGAAGATAAGTGAAGTCTGCTAATCGGCAGTGGGGTCGCGTGGTGGACTATCTCTCTAGATTTTAAAAGAACTGCTGATCTATGGGGATCTCTGTCAAGGTGATCAGTTCTATAATTGATGTAGTTTCACCTTACTTAGCAACTATTTTTAATATTTGTATTCAACGTGGCGAGTTTCCTGACCTTATGAAACATAGTAAGATCATTCCGGTGTTCAAATCTGGTAGTACTTCTGACCCCAGCAATTTTAGACCTATTTCAGTACTACCAACTCTTAGTAAAATTTTTGAAAAACATATTTTGAATCAAATATTACTCCATTTTAGTACACATAAATTGTTTACTAAGGGTCGCTCAACAACAGATGCGGGTATCCAGCTTGTTAAGAATATTTTTGAAGCCTGGGAAGAGTCACAGGATGCCTTAGGTATATTCTGTGACTTAACCAAAGCATTTGAATGTGTACAGCATGACACTCTGGTCAGGAAACTACACCACTATGGTATAAGAGATGCCGCACTCAATCTTCAGTGTTCAGAGAGTTGACGTGAACGGCAAGAGATCTCGCGGGGCCCTGGTAAGTATGGGGGTTCCACAGGGATCTATTCTGGGACCTTTTATCTTCCTCATCTACATAAATGACCTGCCCTATCTTGTTAATAATAATCATGAGATAGTATTGTTTGCTGATGATACTTCTTTAATTTTTAAAGTTAAACGACATTCTTTATGACGATGTTAACAATACTCTCTCCACTGTAGTACATTGGTTTAGAGCTAACAACTTAATGTTGAATAGTAAAAAAACGAAATGTATTAAATTTACAGCTCCCAACGTAAACCGTGTCAAAACTGATGTACTTTTACATGGGGAAGCGTTAGACTTAATTGACTCGACTGTATTTCTTGGCATAACTGTAGATGCCAAATTGCAGTGGGGGTTATTAATAAACTGTCGAGTAGACTTAGCTCAGCAGTCTTCGCAGTCATAAAAATTAGACAGTTGACTGATGTGGATACGGCTCGTCTGGTATATTTTAGCTATTTCCGCAGTATAATGTCTTATGGCATTCGACTTTGGGGAAATGCAGCCGACATAAAAACTATCTTCATCCTGCAAAAGAGAGCTATTCGAGCGGTTTATAACCTGGGCTCCCAGATTCACTAAGAAACTTGTTTAAAGAAATAAAAATATTGACTGTAGCTTCTCAGTACATACTTGCAAATGTATGTCCACAAAAATAAGAATGACTTTTCAAGATTTAGTAATGTGCATGATGTAAATACTAGGAACAAGCATAAATTAGTTCTACCCTCAACTAGATTGCGTAGAATAAGTAAATCTTTTATGGGACAATGTATAAGCTTTTACAACATAATCCCAGAAAAAGTTCAAAATGAATCCGTTTCTAAATTCAAAAAACTTGTAAAGGAACGTTTGTGTGTTAATGGTTATTATAGTATTAGTGATTATTTGAATGACAACACAGTCTGGAAATGATTTGATCGCTCCAGGCTCTTTCAAGTGGAATTTAATAAATTGTACACATATTTGTAATTTTTTTGGCAAGTAAAAAAAATGTCCCGCTGAGTTTCTTACGCCGGTTCTTCTCAGGTCAGTAGCTTTCCTTCCGAACCGGTGGTAGAGTTTTTTGACTATCAATGAGTAAGTGTATACTTCTATATTGAAAAAAGATATTTGTCTTTGACTTTGACTTTGACTATGCCCTAATTCTCTCTATATGGAGGAGGCTTTTGCCCAGAAGAGTGATATGTATAGGGCTCTTACTTTACTTTTACTTTAATTTAAAGCATCATCAGATACAGAACGTGCTGACAGAGTCCTTGTGCCTGTTAAAACCCTGCCGGAATATGCGATCGGACTGCCAGAACGGGGAACATTTATAGAAACACTAGGATTCCCTCAATGGTTTTATGTTAAATCTTATTGGTGCTGTGTGAGGATTGATTCGAAGCGGTGAGTCGTGACATTTACATTACAGCTTAGACTTCATAGTGGAAAATTGATTCCTTGGCGGCTAAAGCTACTCCAATTTTTGGAAGGGGAATAATTGATTTCCCTTAACAAATAAGGGCGTAACATGTGGGAAACGAAATAAAGAGAGAAAATCGCCAACTATGCAATTACAAATCCACTCTCATACTCACTCAGGAATGAGCATGCAAAATCTGTGATGAAAAAAAATTTACAAAAACATTGATCACTGTAAAAAAGTCAAAGCATTAACATAACAAATAAAAATATCTTGGAAGTAATATCTATAAAAGGGTTTAAGATAACGACCCCTTTAAAGGTACGGTTATACAAAAGATGAATCAGCTTCTCAAGATACACATCTCCAACAACATGAGACTACAGCAAAAAAGAAATCAATATCTCAATGAACATATTGAAATACATTCGTCTGAAATAAAATTAATAACATTCCACTGAATGCAGTCAGCAAGTATTCAAAAAAGGTAAACACAGAAAATCTTCGGAGGAAATAAAGTCAGAGCTAAATAGAGATCGCAATGATAAAAAAAACCTAGAATTTAACACCACAAGTAATGATAACATCATTGTTATCAATAATAAGAATGATCTTAACACAAAAAAAAAAGGTCTTCTTCATACATAAATTACATTTTCTTATTCACGTAAGCTTTTAGGACATATTATATTACATTCCTAATAGATACTTACAGGTCTTTATTTAGTGGTAATGGCTTGTCCTTTAGTATGTACTGGAACAATTTTAAGATAAATGGTTTTAATTGTTATATTATTATAACAATTCAAAAAATCATGTCTATTCATTCTAAATTTTAATTTTACTTCGGGAGAAAATGAATGAATAGTGAGTGATAAATGAATACGCACTTAACTTATTAACGCGTGACGCGTTATTCATACATACCACTTTAGCATTTCTGAAATTTAATTTAAGGATTTAAAGATTTGGAATGTTTTTAATGTATGTAAATACTATAATATATTATAATACCGAATAAATTTGCAAGGCTCAATAAAGAAGTTAATATTTATTTCTGATGCCATAATTCCTTCCACAAATTTCTTTTTATTCTGCCTATTATGAATGTCGGTACAACTTACCCGTTGCTCGATAAAATTGACTTAAGCAACGCACTCTGAAAAAGAACTGTAGTTAAATAAAATGTCTTATGTTCAAATAACCAACAGTAAGCAAAAGTGGTATACCAGCATTTCATTGGACTTCCTGAAGCCTGTATAGAGAATGCGCTCATTTGTTTTTCCATACCTATATAATAATAAAATGTATTACATTTAACACCAACTTGTTCGTTCACGCAAAGTTACAAAAATTAAGTTTCTGTAAATTTTCTCTACTGCTATCCAGGAAACCAAAATATAATACAATTAGATAAAACGAGTTTATACTCGTTTTATCTAATTGTGACGGAATTTAATGGTATATATTATTAGATACCATTAAATTCCGTCATGTTACTATTTTATAAAAGCTTTCACAAATAATAAATACCTTTGTCTGTGTTGAACACTATTAGGACAAAGGATTTGAACAGAACTAATCGTTGACAACCGTACTGTTTTTTGAACTGTAAATTATTTTTTTTTATTTTTATGCTGCCAACACATATCACCTCTACAAAGATTAAAATTCGAGACACCAATAGTAAGATATGTTTCTTCATTCTTTTAAACAGAGCAAAGAATTTATTTCGTCCTTTGAAGATAGTGATGTTAACTTAATTGAGCCAGATATGATATGATGACTATCTTTTGTTGATAACTTATCCGTATATAACTTATTAATACATGAATATACTTACGTGATACCCAGGTTATTTAGATTTCCGTAGACCAAGTTACTGAGACCTGCTTGTGGGTATTTCGCTGCAGATTTAAGCATTCCGAGCGATGGTTTTATTAGAGTGTGTCCGGGCAGGATTCGTTCAGCTTTTGGCAGATTTTCAACTTTCTTCGGACTTTCTAAGATATCTTCATCAGAGTTCAACCTTCTCTATCAATTATTACAATATCATATTATATATTGTATTATAATTGTTTTTATAAAAAATGCTATAACAAAAAAAAATGTTATAGCCCTTGTTAACTGTAATATTAGATGAAACTAATTTTACGGATTTATCGCGTTTATTTTTAATTTTAATTCCCGACGTTTCGAACCCTTTACAGCGTTCATGGTCACGGGACAGACTGACCGTGATAAATCCGTAAAATTAGTTTCATTTGTAATATTAGAATTTGAAACAATTTAGTCTGTGTTATAATCTTAATACTTATTAGTTTACTAGCAATCAGTTGCCGGCAATTTAATTTTCGATGTAGCTCTAATGATATTTCGTTTAGAACTTATCACGTGCCAAAATTATTTTTATGATTTAGGCCTTAATAAATCAGTAAAGGCGTGGTTAACATAAGGCTGCCTACACTGTTCGACTTAGAAAACACGAAAGCTTTTGTATTTGTCAGCAGTAATTTATGTGTTTGCTTCTCTGTAACAATGTTAGTGGGTTTCGTCGCACGAATTCTAAATTGAGTTAAGAGAATTCCATCAGTACTCTCACCTGTTTCATGTTACTAACTTCAAAGTTAAAGCTAAAACATAATAGGACACGACATTTAACAGGTCACAGGTACGACTTTTAGATAATTTCCATTCCAAATGTCCATTCCGATTTATTCCTAACACCTTTTTAAATTTCGTCTACATGGAGGAAAACTCCTTATATATCAATATTTTGTGCTTTATATTAACTAAGCATGATATAATAATCAATAAAAAAATCAATAATTTTTGAAAAACTTCCATTTTATGTAAGAAAATGCATATTACTTTCAATCTTCATTTAGAACACTAACTCATAAGCTGGTTGAACATTTTGTTAAGATACGTTTACCACTGAAAGGACATACAAAGGCGTACATTAAAGAAGCATTTTATAAATTAGATTGACCACCTAGACCTTGCATCTTGAAAATATGGTTAGATTTGGCATACAGTCGTTATTTGCATGCTTACCTTAAGAAGACTAATTAAGCTTAAGGAGAACAACATGCCTAAAGAACATGTATTAAGAAAAATTCCAATGTCAATAGAGAAAATGGTTGAGGTGTCTCATCAGCTTGGGATCCCATCATTTATAACATTAACACACTGTTAGACAATAAGATACCATAAGCTCCTTTTGCATAGATTGGAATAACATAAATATTACATTAATAGACAGTAGCCCAGATAAACTAAGATTAAGACTTGAAACAACTTAATCTGTCCCGTGACTATCAACGCTAGAAAGGGTTAGAAACGTAATTTGAAATCGAATTACTCGTAAAACACTATAAAATACGAAATAGTTTCAGTTAAAAAAAAATATTATATAGAAAAAGCAAAAATCATACAATTATACAAATTTACTGATGCAAGAAATATTTGATGTGCTCAAATATATTTTTAGTAATAAAATTATATTTGAATTTTTGAAACTTGCTTCCACCTAAGGAGATTACAGAAATTTTCAATAGGATATTGTTGCCTGCAAAATTAAGTAAGTATCGGAAAAATTATAGTGCAAGCCGATTAAGATTCCATGATTTAGGTGCTAAAATGAGGATCATATTATGCACTCAAGTTGATGTAGAAAAAAAATTATACTTCTCTTTCAACTGTCAAAGTATTTCGGTAGACTTCGTAAGCTTTCTTCGGGAATATAACACGAGATTTATGAATGATTGTTATGAAAATGAAATTGTCGGCTTCATCGTCAAAGATCTTATGGACAGCACTTTTTTAGCGAGTCGTTCTCTACATTGCTTATTTGCGTATAAGTTTTCAGTAACGGAAAATGATCGCTTTTATGGTAACACCTTTGACGACATTTTTACGTCTTTTAATTTACTATATATAGGTAAGTGGAATGGATTAAAAACATCTATCACCATAGGGAGCCATTTCATCTAAGTTCAAAGTTTTTGACAGCGAATCAATCTCACAAAGCTGTATCAAAATCGGTCGTGATAGATTTTTCTAAGTTGTTGAGCCACTGTCAAATTTAACAGCAAAATTTAAAAACGCAGCGTCATCGGTTTGCCTATTTTACACAACTAAAGTGTCTTTACAAACAACATTTTGGTACAAATAAAAATATCTTATTAATGTACACAGATGGCGTCTGTAAAGCAAATTGTGTTAATTTTTAAATAATATAAAACGTAAAAATAATTCATAATAAATTAATATGTGTATTGAATATTTAATATAGTTAACGTCATGGAGCTTAGCAAAATATGATTTATAATTCTGACCAAAGTTATTTTTGTGACTGGTCTAGCTCCTTAACGTCTTCTAAACCCACTAGGAAACAAAACAACAAAAATTATTTTTACTAAAAACATTAAATTAAAATTTGTAGAAAAAATGGACGAAAAGTTTTCGTCGCTACGGGATACTAATTAATGGTAATTAAATGAAGAGCAATGAGAGAAGAAGAGCAAAGAGAGAGAGCCTTTTCCCATATATTTCGCACAATCTTACATGGTGCTTATGTTGAAGAGCGTCAACGTAATAGTAAAGATTTTGTCAGTTTGCACTCAGTGTATTGTTTCAAGACTATAACTCGACGCTAGAGCTGCGAGCGCCTCTGTAGATAGAAGGATTTCATTGAATTAAAAGCGACTGTTGATTCCCCGAGCGCAAAACAGCTGCCGCGTTAGTCTGGCACGAAATCTGTCTAAGCCACTGGCCACAATATATTAATACTAGCGGACCGGACAGCCCCTTGTTCTTTACAAACGACTTAAATCCGAATACTTAATATGTCATACATAAAAATGTGAATCTAAACCATTGTCGAATCGACTTGACGACACAAAAAATTCATTAAAATCGATCCAGCCGTTTAGGAGGAGTTCACTAACATGCACACGCACAGAAGAATTATAATTGTATAAAGATAATGCAATTCATTATTAACTAGCTGTGCCACCGACTTCGTCCGCGTGGAATTTTAAATAAAGAAAAATCTAAAATAAAAGTAGCCTACGTTACTCCTTATTACATTTTGGTATATGTACCGTGTTTACATCCATGTGCATTTAGTAAAAAGCAGTTATTCTAATATTACAAACAGACACTCCAATTTTTTTTTTTTTTTTTAAATAAAAATATCTTTATTCACATAGACGCTTGCGCGTTCTTATGAAACGTCAAAATTTTACAAGAAATGAACACGTTCGTAAGTTACCACCGGTTCGGAAAGCAGTTTCTGTTGAGAAGAAACCGGCAAGAAACTCAACAGTTGCTCTTTTTAAAAAAAAAATCAGTTTACAATATAATAGTACATGTACAATAGTCTTGTTTTAGCCTACGTGAGTATCAACAGTATTAACCCCACACATTGGCGTCGTCAAGATATTCAGCAATAGAATAATAGGCTTTAGCCATAAGTTTACTTTTAATTTTTCGTTTAAATTCATCAAGTGGCAGACTTAATATCGACTGTGGGATTTTATTATACATGCGCACACCTTGCCCCATGAACGACCTGTTTACTTTTTGTAAACGAAACAATGGCGTAGTTAGTTTGTCCTTATTTCTAGTATTTAGTTTATGTCTGTCACTATTCTTTAGATAACTATTAATATTATTTTTAACATACAAAATGTTACAATAAATATATTGAGACGCAACAGTGAGTATATTAATCTCTTTAAAAAGGTCTCTGAGTGTATTCCGGGCTCCGATGTTATAGATTGCTCGGACAGCTCTTTTTTGAAGAATAAATATAGAATTTATATCAGATGCACTACCCCACAACAAAATGCCGTAAGACAAGATGCTGTGGAAATAACTGAAATAAACAAGTCTGGCAGTGTCGATGTCTGATAGCTGCCTAACCTTCCTAACTGCAAAAACAGCGGAGCTTAACCTGTTCGCAAGAGATGATAGATGGGGACTCCATTGGAGCTTTGAATCCACTGTAATTCCCAAGAATACAGCGGACTCAACAGGATTAAGGGTTACGCTATTTAGTGTTAAGCTAAAACTTCGCCTTCTTACGCTGGGAAGGGTAAAAAGAAGGCATTTAGTTTTTTTAGCATTTAACACCATATTATTAACGGTAAACCAGTGGAGGATACGCGAAAGTGCACTATTCACGTCGTCATAATCCGACACGTTTCGGTCAACCTTAAAAATGAGCGATGTGTCGTCAGCAAACAGTACAATATCACATAACTCACTGGCATAAAAGGGGAGATCATTTATATACACTAAGAATAATAATGGACCCAAGATTGATCCTTGTGGGACACCCATTTTCATGGGGGACCCTGTGGAATTTACATCATTTATAGATACTTTTTGAATTCTATTATTAAGGTAAGAGGCAATGAGATTGAGGGCGATGTCACGAATGCCATAATAATCTAACTTTTGAAGGAGGGTTTCGTGGTCTACACAGTCGAAAGCCTTTGAAAGGTCGCAAAAGACACCTATTGCATCTTGTGACCTTTCCCAGGCGTTATAAATATGCTTGACAAGTGCGACACCCGCATCCGTTGTCGATCTGCCTTTAGTGAATCCATATTGCTCATTGTGGAAAATTTTGTTCATATTAAAATGTGCTAAGAGTTGATTTAAAATTAGTTTTTCAAAAATTTTACTCAGAGATGGCAATATGGAGATAGGTCTGTAATTTCCTGGATCATTTTTATCCCCACTTTTGAAAACGGGGATTATCTTACTGAATTTCATAAGATCTGGAAATATTCCAGAATCTATACATTTGTTAAAAATATTTGCCAAATATGGTGCAATATACGGCATTATTGTACTCATTAATTTTATGGACATGCCCCACAAATCTCCTGTATTTTTAAGATTAATAGAATTCAAAACTTTTATAATATCATTAGTATCTATGTGATTAAATTTAAACGTTTGTCGACAATAGGTAACATTATTTTTTAATACATTAATTGCATCAATGGGAGAGGATTTTAACGTGCATGTAACATTAATTGCAATTTCTGAAAAATAACTTTCAAAACTACTTGCAATTTCGTTATCTGAATTTCATTTATCTCTATAAATTTCAACATCTGCGAAGAGCTGAAATAACCTATAGACTTTCTTATTACTTGTACTGTGGCGTCTGAAATGTCCACTTCCTCGACTAGGTACAGGAAGAACTGGTGTTATGAATTTATTTTGTATTAATTGTAGTTTGTATTAACTGGCTTGATGCGAAGGTCATGTATGCGTAAGAGACTATAGGCAAACTGAATATTTCAATCACTTTTACTACTTAGAAAAGACTCACTCCCGTGCCAAATAACAGCAATATATTTTAAGTACTGATCTTATTATTTTTTTTAATTTATTAATTTGTATCGTTATAATTCGTCGTCATTCCTCTCTGGGCGGAATGGATGTGGTGGCGGAACTGGTGATAGTGGCTCTCGACACAGCCCTAATATGGTAGGCTATGTCCTGTTACCCTCTGTACAGAGGAGGCCTTTGCCCAGCAGTGGTACATGTATAGGCTGATACTTTACTTTTTACTTTTTACACAGCCCGAAGTCACCGCACTCGCATTTATGACAGTAACCTTTCAGTGCTTTATAGAACATACCTTTTCTTGGGCCCTGTACTCGACGATGGTCCAGTTTTCGATGTATAAAAATATGATATGAAAAATCAAAAACCCTTACAGTAAAACCTTAGTTTTATCTCATTTTTACCCGTCTGCACCAGAAGGTACTACATACTCTCGAAAACATCACCCTGATATTTTCGAGAGAATGTATGTATGTACTATGTATTTATAATTGTTTGGCACGCTCTGCAACCTGAACGGCTTGATGGATTTTATTTCAGAGGTGTCATTACTGTGAGAGTGACACTGGGTATATCAAAATGTCAAAATAACAAAAAATAAAAAAAAGTTGAGTTTTTCAGTTTTTTAAATTATATTATACTTGTTATTGGCCGTGTATAGTTGCATTACTCTGGTGAGTTATAACCTACGTCTGTGCGGAAAAGCTACTGAGATATTGCAGTGCAACAGTACCCGAGCGCCTATAGGTCCTATATGTCCGACAGACAGAAGAAATATAAGCGTTTGTATTAAACTATCCTGTTATCGTCTTTGTTATCTGTTAATTGCTTGTAATGCATGCTAATTGAAAATCACTAACACACATGCTACACACATTTTTAAATATAACATATTTTTAGTTAAACCAAATAGTTTAGTTATGTCCTTTATGTGTTTCTATACGAGTACTAAAACGGATAAGTAATGTGTACTCTTAGTGGCGATATTAATAATTCACATAGCCCACATCTACACAGATAAATAAAAATTTGAGTGTCTGTTTGTAACATTAAAATAACCGCTTTTTTCAAAATGCATATGGATGTATACACGGTACGTATACCAAATTATTTTTTTTTACAATTTTTGTCTGTCTGTCTGTCTGTTTGTAACGGCTAATCTCTGAAACGACTGGACCGATTTGGACGGGATTTTCACTGGCAGATAGCTGATGTAACTTTTAGTTTAGATTTTTTTTATTTAAAATTCCACGCGGACGAAGTCGCGGGCTAGTATAATATTATAGAATATAATAATTCGCATAGCAGTTACCGAGTGACCCAGTGCAAACAGTCGTGGAACGACAAACTTATATTACGTTGTCTGGTGAGATAACACCAGCTCCGAGATTTCCATACTGCAACAAAGCTTTCGGGCAAACAAGGTTCATGTTTCTTGAACTTTGTTTAGATTACGTTATGTGTTCGAGGGATCATTTTGAAGCTATGCAAAAGTTTCAATGTTTCCTCTAACTTGTTAAGTTTTCTCTTACAGAAAACGTATACGTGAATTGTTATTCATACACGGTTTCTTAATAAAATACTTATTAGGAAACCGTATATGAATAAGTGGTTGCGGTTATTGTTGGAATAAAAAATAAATTCAATGCTCGATATCTCAAGTTATTTCTGTATACATGTGTTATACTTTACTGTTATATATTTTTTTTATCCTTTAAACGAGCAATTCTTGTATATATATATATATATATATATATATATATATAATCGGAATCTCGGAAACGGCTCCAGCGATTTTCATGAAATATTGTATGTGCGTAGATTCGGGGGCCAAAAATCGCTCCAGCTAGGTTTCATTTTTAGAAAATGTCCTTTTATCTCTGTTCTCAGGGAATGAAAAATATCATTCGAATATGACAGTAATTTCGCCGCAAAAAAAAATGTTATAATAGCTCGGTCGGTAATCGGGCGGCCCCAATACAGACGACCGCGGTTCGTATCACGATCATTTTACACACTTATTTCTTTTTAGTTTTTTCAGATCAAATTCATTATTTTTTATTTCCAAAATACATTATTTACAAAAAAAACGGAGAGAAGCTCCGTCCTCCAGGTACTTTAATTTAAAGTAAAAAGCCTAGGCATGAAAGCAACCTGACAGAATGCTAAATTCTGTGTCAAAATATAAGCACTTTTAGGTTCTGCGCTAAATTTAAGTCCATCATGTTTTAGTCATTTTATCAGAGCCAACGATTGGAGTTGTGTATATTTATAAGAAATGCACTTAAATTCATTTACAATGTGTAAAAATATGAGAAAATGTTTTGAAACAATAAATGTATAATAATAAAGTATGTATGGACGTAACCATGTAATTTATTATCCACTTTTGCCTTTACTGAAAAACTTACTACATACGCGCTGGGCCAAGTTAGCAGTCTAGTGGTATTTACTGACTATGTATAGACTGGTAGAAACATAAAATGAAATCTGCATCTTTTATTAAAAATGTGAAATGTGCAAGCAATTGGGGTAATAAAAAATAATGGGGCTTTTAATAATCAATCACCTTTAAAAAGGGGGTGTTATGAAACAATACGTTACGAAGAGAAGATGTATGGAAATATTATTTTTTATTTTATTTTAATATACTTTCGTCAAAGTATGGAGATAAATTTAATTATATAATGATAAAACCACAGTATTACTTGCCTCTTGTTCTATCTACATAGAACCTATGTTCAACTTAGTTAACCATTGGTATTTGTGTATAAAAGTTTAGAATAAGTCTAATTTACACAAACAAGTTTTGGTATTTATATACCTTTTATCTTACCTTAAGAATGAATAAGATTTGTTTCGTATTGTGTCCATCTCTATGAATACTAGAAACCATTTTAAAGTGCTGTAAATAATTAAAGCAATATTGACTTTGGTTGAAAACAATAATAGACATAACTTATTATTCTGAAGTGAAGTTACTTTCGTAGAAAATACGGCAGTATCAATAATTTATAGCATAGTTTTTCAGTTCATAATTAGAAATGAATAATCTTATTTAAATATCTCTTAATATCATCGCATTTAAAGCTAACTTTAATAACAGCATAATAAAATTGTAAGTAAATTGTTACCATTATTACACATGAGAAGAACACGCACAAATTCATGGTTATACTAATATTTCTTTTATCTAAATTTAGCTAACTTTTGCATAATAAATTATTAAAAACCTTGAAATAAATGGCTTTCAATATTTTATAATCGAATGTAAACGGTGAAACTTATATTGAAAATGCAAACCGTGAAATGAAAAAGTTCTAATCTAAAACTTTATTTTGCTCAAAATTAATTGATTATTAAGGCCCAGTTTTTTTAACAAGTTTATAATTTTTATTGAACTATACACCTAATTTAAAATTAAATAATCTTAAGTTTAATTTTACTAGAGTAGAGAGTAAACCAGTTAACTTAAGTGTATATTGAACTCGAAGTAGTTTCGTATATTTATAATAACCATTTTTTTACTAACAAAAAACAAAACCGACTTCAAATATCTCGCTGTGTATTTTATAATTGATTTTCAGGAGACCTCCTAAGTATCTCCGAAGCCCAAGATCCAATACAATCAAAATCGGTTCAATCGGTGAAAAGTTATGAGGTAACAGACATACAAAAATACAGTCGAATTGAGAACCTCCTTCTTTTGAAGTCGGTTAAAAAGAAACGGATAATTATATGACAAATAAGAGTGGTCACTAACACAAATATGTTTGTTAATTATAAATATTTTAATAAATAATTGCTTTGGCTTTATCACTACAAATATGTATATAAGAACATACATACATACTTAAAAAAACATTTCTTTCACGGCAATTATTTACCAGTTCAAATAGAAATTTGCTGCACATGAATAAGTTGTCTAACAGCAGTAATTGTCGAATTCCCTTTGAGGTGTACATGCCTTATCTACATCAGCGTCTTTGCCAGCCCACTCATCGGTAGATGAATCATACGAAGGCCAATATCAAGCATTTCAGCTGACCTTTTCTTAGGCCGAAATAGTCTTTTAATTTGTTGTGATTTGGCAACCGTCTATAATCTTGATTAGATATCATAACAAGGTTCGCATTGTACAATAACCATTTCACCAATCACCCCACTTATTTATAACTAGGATATATCTGGATATGTATAATTTAATATAATCGTTCAATTAAATGCAATGCTTTAGAATACAGAAACATTTGGAATGCATATCGAGTCTTTGATAAAGTTATTATTTTATGATTAGTTTATAGGTGGTTTAACTTTTTTCGCAAAACTTCCCATTACATTTCCTGGTGGATAGTAATAAGCAACAACGTAAAATTGTCCTTCTTTTGACTTTGCCACGCCTACGCCTAACTCTTTGCTATCCTCCCAAATTACTTGTGAGAAGTGCCCAGACTTAATGTCACTCGGTTCTCTACCGAAAGAATGTAATTTGATTTCTTCATACCACTTGTCAACTGGGTCTCGCCCAGAAACATTAAAATTGGGGTCTGAAGACCAGGCGTAGAAAATATTTTCACCATATTCATTTTGATCTCTGTGCTCCACCTTTCCGATCTTCACGAGCTTTTTCGCCCATTCTTCGGCATATTTACACAGCTTCTTGTTTAGTTCTAACGCAGAAACACCATGATTCCTACGATATTCGTTGTGGGCCCTTAAAAAATCCTCTTCAAATTTTTCACTAGATATGGATGTCGACCTGAACTTAGTAACTAAGTCCGTGCCGATCGCGGTTAAGTTTTTGCTAATCCTTTGGCTAGGTGACTGTGATCCGGTTGAGTTGTTCCGTTCGGGGTAAGAGCTTGTACTACTGAAGCTGGATCTGAATTGTAACGCACCTGGAGGTAAAACGTTTTTGACAAATTGTTCACTATAGTTACCCGGAGGGAAATAATTCGCAACAACATACAGTTTCCCCGATTTACTTTTGGCGCTTCCAACACCCAGCTCTCTAGTGTTTTTCCAAACGATTTGTGTGAAATGGCCGCAATTCAGTATCTCCGGTTCCTTGCCGAATGAGAAATCTTTGATTTCATTGTACCATTTTTCGACGCAGTCTCGTGCCTTTATTTTAACATTAGGATCCGGTGACCATCCGCAATATACGCTTTCTCCATAATTTTGGTTCAAACTGTAGGACATGGCATCTTTTTTTGCCAATTCTTCGGCCCATTTTTGACTTATTTTACTTATATCTTTATTTAATACTAATGGAGGTACTCCATGTTCTCGTCGGTACTCATTGTGTACTTCTAAAGCTTCATTTTCGAATTCACTTGTCTTGGAGCCAAAGAGCTTACTCTGGAAAGACAAAACAAACGTTTATATTTATTATAAACAAATCTCACATGGAATAAAAACTGTAATAACTGTTTATTTCATTAGAAAAGTGTTTATTCAAAGCAATAGCTAACAGGAATGTAATTTAGAGAAATCAAGAAAGTCCAGTAAGGAAGTCAATTAAAATCACTCTTAATACGGCAACTTATTTTCAAAGGCACCGCAAAGAACCAATTTTTCATATCTTTTCCTAATTACGTTTGACTCACAGCAGTTGATGTATACGTAACGAACAGTTTTACGATTTAAATATGAATCATTGATAAGAACAAGGTAGATTTTCTTATAAAGTGTTAAATGGCATTCCTTTTTTAGTACTTTATGCAGTCATTTACAGTATAATGGATTTTTATTTTATCGCGTGTAAAATCATTTTGCTAAATATTTTACTATTTAAAATACTTTAAATATGGAAATTTGAAAATTACTGTGTCAATATCATTATGGAAGGTATAAATATAATTGTCTTCGAAATGTGATAGGTTCTAAAAGAGTGATAGGTTTATTATTAAAGAAAGTGTGATAGATTTTAATTTCTAAAGTCATTCTATATATCAAATTTTGTCATAATTCTATAATTTAAAAGTTGTAATCGTTAATTTCGACCATTTATTACGATTAAGAACGCGTTTGTCAAATTAGCCATTTCCGTTTTTGATAATGTTCCAGATAAGTAATATTTTTAAAACGTACAATATGTCATAATGAACTTCTCATTTATATATTTGAAAATAACAAATCCACAAAAATATAAATTCCTTTTTCTAACAATAAAAAAACCTTAGAAGGTTTTGTTTACCGTACACATATTAACTGGGTTACATTTAAAATACTCTTGAAATTTCATCAAACCTTATTAAATTTCTTCAAAAGTAAGTCGGTTAAAATAATCTTAATAATGCAGGGAAAATAAATTAAGGGAAATATTCTAAGAAGTCGGACAGGCAACTATGGTAGATACAGTGACCTTGCTTATAAATCTATGAACTGGAGGAACCACAATTCAAATTCTAAGATTAAACTTAAGTTTTTAATTATTGTTATTTCTTGCGAGTAAAGTGACGTTTTTTTCCAGGATATAACATACCCTGACTATCTTAGAAATATGAATAAAACATATTTTATAGATAAATGAATAGTCTGCATTGGGGCCGCTGCCTATATATACCTTATTGGGTATATATATACATACTTATTTTTGTATGCGTTGGTATGTGTTGGTATTGCATGAGGCAGCTCTCCTTATCCTCGCGATTGGGCAGGGATTTACAGCAGCCTCTCCGATCGGGTTCCCGCCTTGACGTGGCGGAGGGGCTTAGTAGCCGTGGTTTGGTCACCCACCGGCGAAGCTAACCCACACTGGACCGGCCTGTGGTTTAACGCGCGCCCGACAGGGCCGCTCCGAGTGGGCTCATTGAGCCGACTCTGGATGCGTGCGTGAGGGTGCAGGGGACAGGTTGAGGGTGGTAGAGGTGGAACCCCTGTCTTCTGCTACCGAAGAGGAGTCGCGGGGGACGAGGAGTGTCAGTATTGCGTTGGCCGCGCTACCTATCCTCTGCAACTCGGCGGGGCTGCACCGTTGATGCAGTGGTGGTGGGGCCGCGGGGCGAGAGGAGTGTCGGTATTACGATGTGCCGTTCTCCCTACCATCCACGGCCGAAACGTGGTGAGCGGTGGAGCCACAGACCAGGTCCACCGCTGGGGGCTGGGAGGCTGGCTGCTTATTAGCACTGGCTTTCCTCGCTCCCATGGCCCCAGTCAACGAACTCGGGAGACTTCGTTGGCCGTGAAAAGGGGGCCGAGTAGGAAGGCGTATGTTCCAGTTTTAGTCGGTTCGAGTCCGACATTACCCGCTCTTGCCCCCGCGAGAGCGGGTATGCGTAGGCATTTCCCCCACGTAAACAAAAAAATGGATTTACAGAAGTCATTGGTCCACGGGTAGGGAGACGATATAAGTATTACGATGTGCCGTTCTTCCAATACGCGGTGAGCTGCGCACCCACAGATCAGGTCCGCCGCCAGTGTCCCAGACACTTACTGTTAGCTGTGCCTATCCCGGCACCGATGGCCACTGGACAGCTGGGTAGGTGATTATTTGAATGTATTTGGTCTAATGATGCAACACTGACATATCGCTAGGGTTCGCAATCGTTATTCTATTTTATTACATTATTCTTTGTTTAATAAACGGTTCATTTTTGTTTGATACTTACGCAATCAAACATAATTGTCAATACACAAATTTGCTTAATACAAAGTCAACTAGAACGTATTAAAACTTAATCGAATCTAATTTTCCCGAGGCTTATTTACATACTTCATGGGAAAATTTTCGTTTCCGTCCTACGCAGCTATCGCTACGTTCAAATTTAAATTTACGCCCACTTAATATTTGTTGTAATCCATTTCACAACTTGTCGACAAGTTAATATAAAATAAATTATAAGCCAAACTAGTTATATTTAATATTGATTTTTTTTATAAAAATGGGATAAAACAATTAAAATTGTTTAAACGTTATCCATTACTTAAATATATACATTATGGTTATAAATTGTTGTTGGTACTAGAATGTTGTACTACTTAAATATAATATGGAACTGACAGTTTTCATTATTTAAAAAAAGCATTGAGGGAAAGATTTTAATAGATCATTGTAATGCGTCATATAATATTATATCTTAAAAGCTTTTACAAATCAGTGTAAATCAATTAGTTTTATCATTGCAAAGTGAAATACCTAAATGTGTCTACATGTGTATTTATTTATATATTTATACACAATGTGTATTTTGGACAATTTCCACTAAGACGTGAAGATATCAGTAATAGATTTATAAGATAGACATATACTAATAGATAATTTTAAGCAGAAGGTATAACAACGGGTTGTTAGTATAACGTTGAGTTTCACAGATAAATATCTATATTCGTAATTTTTGTATTTGCTTGGAATATTAGTTTTTAATATCGTTATGGTATATTCACATATAATATGAATATACTCACAATTGATTTTATCACGTTGATGAAATAAGTTTTAATTACCATTCCATTTCTAATTTAATAGTCGAATGTTCGATGATATAAATTTCGATTATTTATATTTATCAGGAAACGATAGCCTTCACAAATTACTTCCCTGATTTGTTAGACAGGACCAAACACTGTTCAAAGATTTCCGTAATTTGAGGAATTTTAAACGTGCACTTTATTCCCTTTCCTAAGACGCTATAAATTAATTTAACCGTAAAATAATTCCAATAAAATTAAACTTAAGCTTAACAGTATATTTCAAGGTTAATATTTTCTCGTGCATCAGTATAATTTTACTTTACACTAAAATATTATATAAACTTTTTGTAAGAGTTAGAGTTAAAGATGTTTGTTGAATTTCTCATAATTTATCAAATAGAAATATATCGCATTCAGACTATCAGCGGCCTTGCAGCGTGAAATAACATGTAATCATTTGAGGTATTCTGAAATTATTGTATGTGTTATGGGGCTGAAAGGAATCCATGATCTATCCACAATTACATCTTGTGAACGTTGTGTGTGGGATTCTTTACTTTCTTTACTTTGCATTTCATCGAATTTAAGAGAAAGCATCAGCACGCAACGATTACAGAGCCGATTGTCAATAACAACATAATTATATATAAGTAGACTGGATTTTGAATAAAACATCTGCTAGGATAGAAATATTTGAACAAAATTGTGGATAGCCCGTCTAGGTTGTAGGCACGATAGGTCTAACCAAACTTAAATTTAAAGATGTGGTACAATATAAATCTCGGGTTAAGATTTTTTACATGATTAATACAAAGGTAATAAATGAAAGAAGATCAAAAGAAAATCTCTGTCACCTCTTTTTTTCTTTGTACACATTTTTGAATTCATTTGAGAGAAAATCGGTAAAGTAGTTTCATTTAAAATGTATAATATTCGCGTAAAATCAAGAAAACAATCATTTCAGATTTATTTTGATCATAATAGATGTAATTTTCATGATATTAAAACGGTACATTAGCGCGAATAGCTTCAGCTAAACTATAACAGTCTGTAATTACTATCGACATAATCTAATCTTCGAATATTCCCGTCGGTAAAGACTGCCAGCACGTACTGTGTCGTGGCAGAAAGTTATAAAAACCAAGAAGATAGACATTGTTTAAAAACAAAATACGGGCAAGTTGTTCAATATCAAATGAAAATTATTCAATTTAAGAGGGACGTATTCATCTAACGATTTAAACGCACATATTTATAAACGTTTTTATTACCTTGTATTTTCTAAATATTAATAATTACAACTTTCCCGTTATTTAAAAAAAAATTAATACCAAAAAGGATTTGTTGAAACATGCGACCAACAGAAAGAAGTTGATGTCTGTGTTTTTTAAACGGAAGAAAATGTATTTACCATTGTTTCTCACGCTCCCTTCGTCCGGTCCAATAGAAATGCAATAAAGTTATAACGAATGTCACACGCCCCTTAGCCGTCACGTCCACTGGGTTCCCGACCAATTTGTGTGTCCCACTTTTGCATTATTATCCTTGCGTCCGAATGTGCGAATGCTACTGCCATTATGAAATTTAGTGTTGTTATCAGCTCCAGAATCGGACCCTCCCACTCAGTTTTGATAAGCCAGAGCGAGAAAAGGCTAGTTTTTCTGCGACTGCGTTGCACTTTGGCGTATTGATTGTGACATAGAGCTGGCTACGGGATTAAACAGAGACTTACGTTTTCTGCGTCTTATTATTTAAGATAAATATCAAACTGAAAACTGCATCTGCGTCTTGAAACGACAACGAGTAAGTTAGAACTGTTTGAATCATTGCATTCTTATGATGAATGTTGTAAAAGAACAATAACAATTGAAGTGCAGAAAAGGTCAGAAGCGTGAGAACACACGGAGCAAAAACTGATCTAACGGGTTGGCACTTTGACTCAATTTAAGTTACTGACCGGGAGATAATTAGGCAATTGACGGTCTCAAACTCACAAACCGGAACATTCTCAGGAAACGTTTATTTCGAAATATAACATTAAATTATATTTACTTGTTTCCCCTTCTATTAATCGCTCTTTCGATTTTATTGTTTCGATGTTTTTTTCTTTATTAAAAATTCTACTGTCATTGAAATATTTAGTACATTAATTCTTGTAGCGCTTAATAGCAATTAATTTAATAACTTCAATTAAGAATTCAATTAACAGAATTGTATTGACATAAAAAATACTATGCGGATTTTGAACGAACTCCGAACTGAGTGGGGACTTTTTATTTAAAAGGCGGAATAAATTATGTTTTTGTTACTAATTGATAAATGAAATATTTCGCTGACTATAAATAATATTAATAAAATTACGTCAATTTTTTTTTAAACTTTTTACTTTGAGCTGTACCTAAATAATTCATGTGTAAGTTAAAACGTAGGTTAATTAGAATTTAAAATCAAACCATATGCATTAAAATGTATGTAAACAATTTCATTTATAACAGTATAGGTAACATTCATCGAGTAAATATATGAAATCGTTAGCAATAATTAACCTATTCTCTTTGCTTCTATTCATTGTGTTTTAATTAAGGTAGAATAGGTTCAATTAATTTGTCATTAAGTCTACTAACGTAATTTACTACGTCGGCCCTTTTCAATGAGTGAACTCACCAAAAGCAAACAAGCGCTACCATTTTTTTTTATGTGAAAATTTGCCAAACGAGCAGACCGTTAACCTACCATCGACACCACCTTGATGGTTGGCGTTCCACCACAGTGTGTTTTTCACGAAACTTTCTACCCCGCACAACTACTTTGTGGAACGAGTTGTCGCCAGCGGTATTTCCAGACCGATACGACTTAGGGACCTTCAAGAAGAGAGCGTATTCCTTCCTTAAAGGCCGGCAACGCAATTGCGACTCAACCGATGTTGCAAATTTCCATGGGCTGCGGTGATCGCTTATCACCAGGTGACCCACATGCTCGTTTGCCTCCTATTCCCATAAAAAAAAAAAACCTGATGTTAAGTGAATACCGCCGCCCATGCACTTCTGCTACACCAGAGGGTTGCAGATTTGTTGACAACCTTTTTGACAATTGGGCTCCGGCCACCTAACTCACCAGACGAAACGCGGAAGTATTATACTTCCACTTTACGCCGGTCTTCTTTGAGGTCGTGGTACTTACTCGGACGAGCCTGCCCATTCAGAAATATTCTTCACGTGGAAAGGTGCAGGCAAATCAGGAAACAGTTCATCAGATACAAAGTGAAAACTGCCGCTCTTGGACACTCGCAACATCAGAAGGAGTTACAAATACGTTGCAAGCCTTTAAAATAGCAATCTCTCTGTTAAAAGTTTGTATCTGCCAACCATGAAGGTCATGAAGGGTATTGATAGCATTTAGCGGTTTTGAGGGTAGTTCAGTGGTGAAACTCAGTAGCAGGTGTAAATCTGAACAATAACTCAGAACACTTTTCGTGATAAACGCGCTAGAAAATGTAAAGTGAAATTCAAAGTGAAGACCGAAAAGTCAAATGGAAGGAGCTAGTACAGTGGTAACGCAGCACAGAGATGAGAAGAGTGTTCCGAGTGAGTCGAATATACGATGAGATGGGCTGGCAGTGAATACTGTTTGTCTCAACTGAGGACATTAAACATTTAAGAAGCCACCTTGGCTTTTTATTGCGAGTGACTGCAGTATTGTCCAAGACTTCTGAAGGTTAGCTGTGGCAGTTACCTTTTGATATCCAGAGAGAAAAGTGCTTTCCGCCTTTAATCGCGTTCCAGAAACCAAACTTATATGCAACAATAGTGAGAAAAGGGCGGCTTCCCCTTTTGTGGTAAAGATGTGCAGAAATGTTCTCTGTGCAAAGATGGTACGGACAGTATACAGAAATACCCTTTTACAGAATTGATGAGGGAGCAGAATATATCACCGACTCTGCCACTGTGATTTGACCTTGGTGATGATGATTCTTTTGAAGGACCTAGAGACAAAATTGTACTCTTTTGGAGTCTCTCGTCATAACTAAGTCATAAACAGACCTCTCCATAATCCTTATAACTTGAGCCCTTGAGCGTGGCCATAAAATCCCCAAGATCACAATATCTGTGGATCGGATTTATTCTAAAATTGACTAAGCCATTAGACATGGACTATCACGGTATATTTAGTCGCTAGTATTTACACGCAACAATATCATCGTGGCAATTGTGGCCTACATTTAACGATGGAGTCAAACCTGTTGAAATGATGATGATGGTGATATGACCGGGGGGTATAACCTTTGAGCTAGAAACTGATGGCCTTAAAATTTTACACTACTTTACCGCTTTCATGCTAATAGGATGTTTGTTAATGTTATTTAATGAGTAACACATTTTCGTCTCATCTCTACCTTGTTATTTCCACTGTCGCGTCGGTATAACTTTGATCAAAGTTTGCCAAACAGTTGAATTCCAACTTTATTCGTCGAGTTATTGTTAAACATTAAGAATATGGTTGGATTATAGATATAGGTATTCTCACGAGGCAAAAATAATGATAAAATTATTAAATGTAAATATTTGTGAATGTTTTATTACAATTCACGTTAATCGACATTTAGATTAGTAAATTGTGTACCAATAATAATTACACTGTTTAATTTTATTGAATATTACTAATTTAATTTATATGAAAGTAAAGCAGAAAATAAAAAGTAACGAGATTATTCATCTATTAAACTCTTATAAAAAATATTCTCTCTACATATTTCCTACGCTATACTTTTATCATTAAAACCTGATAAGAATTTAGATACGGCATGATTACGCGTCTTTACTTTGATAAACGCGCTGAAATAAAGCAGTCAATATACTTACAGAACGTCAAAGTACTGTATACTGTTAACGCCATATTTCCTCATTAAAAAATAAAAACAAAAATGTTGGAAAATTTTCACATTTTAATTTGAATCTTTTGGCTTTTAATGTTCTTTATCTATCATCAATATTATTATTAAATTCTAATAAATAAATTTCAAATCTTCAAGTAAAGTTATGTGCACGTATATTTTTAATGTAGACTAGGTATATATGTTTCAATATCTATACATAGAATTGAGGAAATTAAATTTCATTGGTAGGTACTTAATATAAAATAAATATGGAAGTTAGATCATTCACCGCTATTATTCCAGTAATTCTTAATTAAATTAACAACGGGTAAAAAGCAATAACCAGCAAATAGCTAATAATTTTCGTGAAATTTCAAAATTAAACAATTGCAAAATAATATACACTATAATATAAGTACTCACTATAAATGAACATCCAGGAAATATGCACGGAGTTTTCATCTTCTGAAATTTGATGCAACTTCAATTTGTAAAACAATAATAGTCACCAATTATTTCGTAGCACGCATCGCTTCTTGTTTGGCGTTACATACACTCTTCGGTGGAAGTATCTTCGTTGTGGCCGACATTTTAATCCGAGATAAGTGACGTATATGCGTATGGTACAATCTATGAACTTTGTGCGAATGAAAGAGTCACTATTAGAAAGTTATATTTGAAATACGGTATTTTTAGTTGCTTAAATGGCCTAAATATTAAATTATTTAATCAAATGCTCAGTGCATTGGTAATTTTTAAAATGTGTTTGGGTAAGGTCTGACATTAGACCGGCGCGAAGGAAATGGCATACTTCTGCAATTCATAGCCGGGGCCCACACAATTCCAATCGTAACGCATCTGCAACTGCCTACGGATGTTGCAAATCTCGATGTGCGGCGGTTATTACTTAACATCAGGTGAACCGCCAGCCGACCTGTCACCTCACATTAAAAAAAGCAATTTATCGAATTTGAGCGCCACGGGGTTGACATAGTTTTGCATGTCGCCTGGTGAGTGAGAAACTTAAGGCCAAATTTTTTAAGAAGTTGGCATTTGTAGAGTATTAGGGTATTTTGGGCGATAATTTAACTGCTAGCTCATTCTATTCCATTGCTCTCTTTTGTGAGAGCAATGGAATAGAATGAGCTAGCAGTTCACTGACGCAGCCGTCCGAGTTGCCTCGGAGTGCGGGCCGGACTGAAAACCGGTGTCGGGATCGGAACAAATTTTAGTTACTGTATCTCGACTTTTACCGAGTCCCGTCCGTTTCACGGTCTTATGCTGTTACACAGACCGGCACTTACTGTTATTATTTTGTTTGTTTTTTGTTATGTTTACATTTATGTTAATTTTATGTGTAGTTACATTATTATTTTTAAGTTTTGTATGTATTCATTGTTTAGACCGTGAATAAACGTTTCTTTTTCTTAAAAAAAGCAACGCCTATGAGATAATGCTATCGGGGTAGCTTCATTTATTTACGATCAAATACATCAAGGCAAAATTTCCGCGATTTCTTCTAGCTTTATGACAAAAAATTTTACACAGTGGACAAAATATGTTTGCTTTGGTGATACCATAGGGAATTTACAGTAATCAAAGCAGCTCCAAAAATAGCGGAGAAAAAATCATCATTACTCAAAATTAATAATCTCAAAGGTAAATAAGTAGACAATTAAATCGCACATATTACTTCGCAAATGTATTTTTGTAAATATCTCGCTTCAAACTTTATGAAATTAGTTGTTGAGAAATCATGCTAAAAATAATGTCGTAAACCGTAACACGAATAAAGTAAACGCGTTTTCCTCATCTATTCACACACATAGGAGAAATAATGTACATTATGAATAAACTGTAGTATATTTTTTATTAAACATTATTTCTGTTTAATTAAGAAGGCGTATGAGCTGGAAATTCGTATGACGGTCGGCAATTTTGGGCATCCGTGGTCGTGCCAGATAAGTATGATGGTGGTTCGCTGATAATGTCATTCATCAGGCGAAGCGTTCAAATATAAATAATAACTCTGGTTTATTGTATGATGAGCGCTGCTAGTCTATCGCTTACAAAATGTTATATGTGTTCAATATTTTGTAACCCAAAATAGGCAAGCAGCGCAGCAAAAATTTTATGAATACTGCTTATAATGCATAAAGTGATGACGATGAGGTCAGTTCGACGAGGAGCTGAATGTTCCTATCCAATTTGTACAGAAAAAGAAAGGATGTCTTGCACATATCACTGTCAGCTTTTAAATTGATCCAGTGTACTTGAACCGTTGAACCACATATGTTTGTTGTGATGCAAAAAGGAGTTCAGTGATGCACTAAAACAAAACACGTCTTGCTGTCATTTCGCAACGTATCGACTTTTTACCTAAATGATTTAGGTTTAAAGCTTAATTTCAAACAACTCGCTTACAAAATTAAGATCGATTACTATTTTTTGTAAATACGGAGAGCTGTGCTTTATTTTTGCGTCAGTTTGTACATCAGTGAAGCGCAGTAAAACAGGGATTGATTGTAAGTTTTATGAATCATCGTGGCCCTGGATAAAGTACGTGGTATCTTTTGGATTTTACATTTAAATGAAATCTAGAGTAAAATACAGTTTATATAAAACCCACCGACAACTAACTAACACCAAATTATTATTTAACTTTATGCATAAAATATTATTTGTGCATAGAACTGTGGTAAGGCCATATTTTTATGGGAAAAAAGCGGCAAACGAGCAGGAGGCTCACCTGGTGGTAAGTGATCACCACCGCCCTTGGACACCTCCTACTCCAGATGGCTCACAAATGCGTTGCTGGCCTTGTAGGAAAGAGTATGCTCTCTTCTTGAAAGTTCCCAGGTCGTAACGGGTCGGAAAGACCGCCGGCGGTAGCGGGTTCAACACAGCGGTTGTGCGAGGCAGGAAATGCCTTGAAAATCACGCTGTTCTGGTACGCTGCACATCGAGGTGATGTCGATGAAATTTTTGGTACTGGCGCGACGTCCGATGGTGAAATTCAGCCGCTGGGATCAATCGAAACAATCCCACGGAACACTCCCCGTGATAGATGTGGTAGAAGATGCAGAGTGATCCAACACCTCTACGCAGAGCCAAAGGATCAAGCAGATCGGAAAGACTTTGATCGTCGATAACCCTAGCCGCTCTACGTTGAATGCGATCAAATGGAAGAAGCTGGGGGCTTCTGCCTAAAGGTAAACAGTACTCCATGTGGGTCCGAGTTTGCACTTTATAGAGGTTTAGGCGTTGAGCCGCCGTGAAGTACTGTCTTGCCTTGCTGAGCATACCAAGCTTCTTTAATCGAGATTTCGGTCGATCCCAGTCTGAGATTTTGGTAGTAGTCTGAGATTTGGGCCACGCAGCAGCCTCGGCTGTTGCACGAAGGGGCATGTCCGTCCGGGTAAGTACCACGACCTCATAGAAGACCAGTGTAAGGTATCTGTAATACTTCCAAGTATGACAAATACTTTCGCGTTTCGTCTGGTGAGTGAGGTAAATCAATTGAGCCCAATTTTCAAAAGGTTGTCAACGCATCTGTAACCCTCGGGTGTAGCAGATTTCCATGAGCGTCGGTATTTACTTAACATCAGGTGACCCGAATGGGTAGACTATTCCGGGGTAAATTCAAACTTAAGCGCCGTCCACTTCCATTTGGCGACGGCAAAGCCGGCCTTGTTCTTCTTTACTGAGACGCAGATATCTTTTCCAGCTGACACCTCATTCCTCTCCTACCCGGAGTTCAAACTGGGCTGGGGTGTGCATGTAGGTCTGCTCTATTTATTTTAGTGTAAATATATTTAAGAGTTTCAAAAAACTTTTTGACAGTTATTACCTTAATTTTCAATATTAATACTCTTTGTAAATATACTACCATCTGTTTCTCGCATTGCGTGACAAGAGACATCGTAATTGTAATTTGAATTGTTGATTCACTATCATTAGAACTTTAATCTAAGGAATATCATTAAATGTACTGATATGTTTTTAATAGAAAGGTTAGATTAGACGGAGTAGATTGCTTTAATGGATAAATTAATAAAGGCACGACTTTATTCCTTATGTCTAATTGCCCAAAACATTTTATGTTTCATCTGTAAAACAAAATTTGATTATAATAAAATAGAAATAGGTATCACGTTTTGTCGACTCTAGAGTAAACATCATTTTATTGAAATAAATAAACAATTGAACGGCTGGCCTTTGATTTTTTACATTATTAGTTGGCAAATATGACATCGACATATCTTACAAAAGTGGATGTGTACTGTGTGTTCTGTAGAGCGCTACTTTTAACGAATACTGCCATCGTTGTTGGCAATACTCGTCGCCCGAGGAGTTGATGAGTCGCGCCCCTCACTAACGCACCAACAAAATGTGAAAGACGTCTATGTACGTACTGTTTTTTCTTTTTATGTTAGGAAGTAGCAAACGAGCTGTCGGTTCACCTGATATTAAGTGATAGCCGCTGCCCAAGGAGGGAGGAGGTAGGGTTGCAAATGCGTCGCCACCTTTAAATAAAGTGAGCCCCGGCTTACTCATTCACCAGACGAAACGCAGAAGTGCAACAATTCTACTTCATGCAGGTCTTCTGTGAGGTCGTGATACTTACCAGGACGGACCTGCCCATTCGTGCAACAGTGAACAATGTTGCGTGGCTCTACCAAAGTAAAATTCATAATGGATACGCTGTTGGTCATTTCTTATGTCATAGTTTGTAAAATGCAAATACAATATCATTGAGTATGTCTTTATGCAAAGCTATTGCCTTGGGTATGTTTCTGTAATATATTATGAAAATATAAAATGAAAATGAAATAAATAGAATACAGTCTATTTATAAAACTTAATTTTTAAAAATGATTATGGTGGTCAGTCGTCCCTTAATTATTTTGACAACGGACAACAATTTAAATGAATTAAATTAAAATACCGCCTTATTGTAATCTACTCCGCTGAGGATTCGTGTATAGTAATCATGGTATTCTAGCTTCCCTTTGACCCGAAGTAATAAAATGATACGTTTTAAGTGTTCGCTCGTACTCGAAATGTGCAGTGGGTATTTAGTGGTATATTAAGAAATATCACTCGATATATATTAACAAGCTGGATTTATTATATTATTTATATTGGACAACTTAGTGAGCGATACAAGTTTTGCATTATAGAGAAGTATGATACTTTACCACATGATAGCAACAGATAGCAACCACAAAAATTTTTCGACGTACTAATCAAACATTCACGTAACTATAAAAAGACACTAATTAGAGATCACTTATCATATTATTGCAGATTTAAACAAATAAATAAAGATAAATAGGTCATAACAGTTACTTGTTTTAATAAATTAATATTTATAGTTCACTGCTCCTTTTACCAAAAATATGTGCTGTTGTCATGTTGGCGATGGGATATATAAAGTTAAATTCTATCAATATTCTATCTATGTTCGAATGTTTCAGTAGGATTCTGATGGTATTTTGCTCTTGCCATACCTACATTGGATTGGAGAAAGCAGATGGAAATTCTATACAACAATCAGCTCTGATATCGCTTTACTCAAGACATCGGTAATTCAAATATTTTAAATATGATTTAATTTATTATGACACATATTAAACTCAAAACTATTAAAATTCTTAAAAATGTTTTTTATTTACTTTGCAACATTTTAAACCATTAAAACGGTTATAGCGTGAATTCAGAAAGTGGTTAATCCAAAATTTGTGTTTCATACAAGAGAAAGTCCGCCAAAAATTTTACATGAAACAAAAATGTCCTGCCCATCTGAATAGAGTGTTAAACATTTTATGTTATTTATTGTATTTAAATAAAAAAGTATCAGGCTATACATGTGCCACTGTTGGGCAAAGAAAGGCCTCCTCTTTACAGAGGGTCGACTGCGAATTGGCGGACTGAATGTTTTTTATTATTTTTCGAAAATATGCACTTTCCTCACGGTGTTCTTCTTCACCGCTGAGCACGTGAAATTCAGCACTCAAAATTAAAAATTTCATTGGTACTGGCACCGGGGATCGAACATGGAACATCGAACTCAGGTTGCTCGAGTATAATTGAGTTAAAGGCGAGCGCCCGGACACTGAGCTATCACGGCTATTATTTAAATATAAGCTGTCAAAATCAAGACTGTAGTGAATAGGCGTATTTAATTTTTAGTAAACGGTTAAGTTTAGTGTTCATTAAATAATGGTATGTTGTATGTAATGCATTAATAATATTTTTTAATAAGACAGCTAATAGAAAATCTTTAAAAAATGTATTTCTTTAATTTTTAGATACATAAGCCGATATTTTTATTGCCGAAAAACAAAACCGACTTTAAATATCTGCCTATTGTATTATTTATTTCATAATTGATTTTCAGGTGTTCCCTGAGTATCTCCGGAGCCCGAGATCCAATGAAATTGATATGGGACCACATGGGTCATCAAATAAAAAAAAATAATCATCAATATCGGTTCACTCAATTGAAAGTTCTGTGGTAACAAACATAAAAAAATACAATCGAATTGAGAACCTCCTCCTATCTTGAAGTCAGTTGAATAGAGCAATATTCGAGCAAATTTAAGTTATTAACTTTAATACGAAAAAATTACATGTGAAGGTAAATGAGAGTTTCATCATCATCATCATCATATCAGCCGTAGGACGACCACTGCTGAACATAGACCTCCCCCATTGACTTCCACTTCAACCGGTCGTTAGCGGCCTGCATCCGACGCGTCCCTGCGATCTTGGCTAGGTCGTCCACCTTGTGGGGGGCCTTCCTACGCTGCGTTTGCCGTCACGTGGTCTCCACTTGAGAACCTTTTTGCCCCAACGGCCATCGGTACTTCGAGCTATATGCCCTGCCCACTGCCATTTCAGCCTGCTGACTCGCTCTGCTATGTCGGTGACTCTAGTTCTTCTACGGATCTCCTCATTTCTGATTCGATCTCGTAGAGAAACCCCAAGCATTGAGAGTTTACTTCTACTTTATCAGAAAGTTAATACCGAAAATTAATATTTGTATTAATAATACAAAATTGCGTCACACGTTTTTTGAATACTAAAATAATAATTTTGCACACCCATTAAGTAAATAAAAGCTCAAACTAACAATGCATACAAGATGAAAAATTAATAGTTTTTTCTTCTTCGTAGACAACAAAGCAGACATATTTATTAGAACAGCATATGTTAGTAATTACGTAATGTTAAATAATTAATAAAGAAAGATATGGATATCTTTAATTATTTACTAAATAAAAAATATCCAAATTGTCACTTTTTAGGATCACTAAAAGTCTCGCTGATGTTATTAACTGTTAAATATGATGAAAACTTAAACATAAATGGATATATATGAAATTATATGTGTTGTTTGAAACGTTATGAAACTGCAGAACTAAGCTGTCATCATGAAATTTCCAGTCTTACACACAATTTAATAGCCGCAACCTGCCTCTGGCCTTTATGTTACCTTAATCTTTTGTGCTTTTGTGTTAAAGCACATTTAACGTTTACCGCAAGCTTTGCTTTTACCTACACAGACGTTGCTAAGTAAAACGGGCCAAGCAATTTCCTGTTAGCAAGACATGGCAACAACTAGGTGGGGTCTTCACTTATAACTCTCTTAACTCGTTTAACTATATGATTTACTGTTGTACAAATCATATACACACGACAGGCTCAGTGATGTAGGTAGTTCAGAGAATGGCGTGTTGTTTTTCTCTACACAGGATTTTATAAACGTGTAATTAAGTAAAAGGTAATAGTTAAGGACGGACTAATGTTTTATTTCGTTGCTGATGCCGTATTGTTTTTTCTCTATTTCAGATTTCGTTATTCACAAAAGATCAATAAGAAAGTGGAATAATAAGAAAAACTTACAAGGAATTCCGTCGTCCTAAAAAGCACAATAAAATATAATCATTGTAAATATAATACTATAAAATATAATACTAACCAAGGCTGCTGCACGAATGGGCAGGCTCGTCCGGGTAAGTACCACGACCTCACAGAAGATCGGCGTAAAGTGGAAGTATGACAAATACTTACGCGTTTCGTCTGGTGAGTGAGGTAGCCGGAGCCCAATTTCCAAAAAGGTTGTCAACGCATCTGCAAATCCTCGGGTGTAGCAGATGTCCATGGGCGGCGGTATTCACTTACATCAGGTGAACCGTCTGCTCGTTTGGCAACTTTTCACATTAAAAAAAGTATAATATAAATTTAAATTACGATTCTTTAAAAGTATTTCTAGTTTAGTACGTAGACTTTCTTATTTATACCACGCCATAAATACATACGCACATGTACGATCAACCGTTGAAATGAAGTCGTTCATACGTGTGACTTTCATATTAAAAGAGTCACGCAGCAAGCGCGTGTACATTTGAATAGGTCCATATTCTGCGTTTTTGGGGACTTCATAAATTTGAAAGCATTTTTATTACTGTCGAAGATAAGCTGCATTTTGCTGTATATGCAAATTTGTGGGAGAGGGTGGTCTAATTATGATTTCTGCAATTATATTATTTACGAGTTAGTTTAAAAAAATAAGGTCAAGGGCGAGTGAATTTAAAGGTTGACTTTAATACATGCTTGACATAGGTTTCAAATGACTAAAGTAAAATCTTACGATGTAAAACGGATTCAAGATACAGGATAAGAATTAACGGTTAAGATTAAAGAAAAGCGAACGTTTCTTTATTTTGTTCTAGAGCTGTAGTTAGAAATTATTTATCTATTACGAAAAGTTCTTAATTTTGTTCCAATGATTTCTAGAATAACTGATGATTTATCATCAGTTAAAAAAGAAATCATTATTAAAAATCAGTTGTTCTAGAAATCAATATTAAAATATGTACGTAGAAAGACAATTATGCCCAGCTCATGTGAAAGGTATCATTAAAAGATAAGAGGTAGATACTATTTTCTTCTTTTTTTTGAACATCTGAAACAACGGGATTGCAAAGGCGATGCGTTGTTATACTCTACAATGTGACATCAGATGTTTTTTTTAATTTAGAACTGGCCAGCACTTGACTGCCATCCCACCTGATGGTAAGTGGCAATCTTTGATAGTAAGCGCTCTAGTTCAGTAAAAACCGCTCTAGTTTAGGAAAAGAGTGAATAACTCTTGCCTTGAAGACGCCTACGTTGTAATCGGACAGAAAGACGGACGCCGGCAGTTTTTCCATTCCTTAGCTGTACGGATGATAAATGACGAAGCAAATCGCTTGGTTCTTGTTCTGGAAACGTCGACAACATAAGGGTGGAGCCTCGCCGAACGCCTAGTTGTCCGATGATGGAAAGGGGCAGGAGGAATCAAATTATGCAACTCCAACGCACTCTCCAAAATACATCCTGTAGAAGACCAAGAGGCTGGCTACTCTGCGCCTTTGCTCAAGGCTAATAAGCTGGTTGTTGGTGGTTGGTTTTAACCAAGTTACGGTCACAAATAAGCCTTTCCGCACGTCTCTGCATTGAATCCAAGGCAGCCAGATGGCATTTTGCATTTAGATTGTTGTTAATATCTAATATAATTGAACTTTTAAATGAATCAAACAAATGTACTCTACTGCTGACATCACACATTTTCAAAATATTATTTCACAGACTTATTCAAGTGTACAAACAAACAGTATGTGAAAAAATTCATTAGTAAAACTCATATCATTGCGGTTTGAAGTATGATCGAGCAATTCAGCAGAATATTAAACCAAATATTAATTATTTCTCAACTCGAGAGTGCATTATCGATTAGTCAGTTAACGGTTTGGATGAAAAGACCCAAGAAGGTTGTTACAATGCCTTAATGGCAGGAAATTGCTTGGCCTGATTAATTTAGGAGCGTCGATATAGGTTAGAGATAAACCGAGGCGCGGCGATAGTGCGCTTTAAGTTTCAGACACTCCGTAGAGTGCTCACTTTAATGCCAATTCGGTTTAGACCGCAGCCTTCTATGTAGGGACTCATCATTTTTATTACGTTTACAGGTATAGGATCCGGAGGCAGTTAAATATACCCATATTACCTGCCTCCTGCGGCAGAGGGTGTGGGTCCGACTACTGGAAAAATATTGCGTGATGAACATAGTGCCTTTCTAGTGTCTGGGTGTTTATTTATGTATTTATTTACAAAAGAAAAGTATGTTAATCAGTTATCTAGTACCCATAGTACAAGCGTTGCTTAGTCTGAGAATGGAGAACGTTGTGTAAAAATGTGTCCTAAAATATTTGTTTATATATTTTTTTAAATAAAATGAGTCACATTAAACACCAAATCCTAGACGAAAGTATTCCGGATCCCCCGGAGATCCCGACCAAATAGTTTGTCTTCGCCCATCTGTCGAGCACAGATAAACCAAAAAGCGTACAAGCACGTTGCATGGACCACCACCCCTATCAATGTCAGTACAGTTAACGGCTTTCGGTGCCACAATCTGTATTGAACGCTGATGGCCGCTCATATTCCACTATTACATTACGCGCTTATAAGCGCACGTGCGGCCTTACCCAACGTAAGATGGTCGTTTAAAATTTATGGAAACTGGCTATCGCACGACCTCTAATTAATGAGACAATTACAATCTACATGAGTCAGAATGAATAAATAAAACTGCAGATCTACAGATCAAGTTATTGCTTTATGTTTTATCACTACATAGTATAAAACAAAGTCTTCCGGCTGTATGTCTGTCGCTATGTATGCTTAGATCTTAAAAACTACGCAAGGGATATTGATGCAATTATTTTACTAGATAGAGTGATTCAAGGGGAAGTTTATTATGTATAAAACATTGCACTCGTGCTAAGCCGGGGCGGGTTGTTAGTGGAACATAATATATATAATTTAACAGCTGAATCTTTAGCGGTATGGTTTGGAGAGCACAATGTCACATTATGATTTGGAAAATGAGATTTAAAAAAAATCATTGTTGCACGCCGTGATCTCGGATAATGATTAAAAAACATCATTGCCAAAATTAAAGCCCTAAATGGAAATGACTAACGTAACTCCGCGTTGAAAGTGGCCTAACTTAGGTTTGGCCGTCAGTTGGCTTATATGACAACTTAAGCTGACATTTGTGCTCTGGGATTATTCGCAAAAATAACTTCTATTCGCTTACTTGGTTTTTACCTATAAGCTATAGATTTTAGAAAAACCTGATGTGATATCCGAAGATTTCAATAAAATATAAATAAAATGAATGGTCAGCGAATGTTGAAGCGTTCGAATGTTGTATGGTAGTCCACTTAAATATTTTTGTATTCTGTTTTATAGTGTTTGTTGTTATAGCAGCAACAGAAATACACCTGTGAAAATTTCAACTGTCTAACTATCAAGTTTCATATATCTCATGAAACTTGGTAGTTAGTCCGGTGATAGACAGATAAAGACAGCAGAGTCTTAGTAATAGGGTCTCGTCTTACTAAAACAATATATAGTCAATAAGTCTTTTTAATTTATGAATTGCGGTTTTAGTGCTAATAGTAGGGACAGGAAAAAGACATATTTGACACGTATATTGCTCTAAGTCTAGGCCATATGGTTGGATGAAAAATATCAGATCGTTGGTCGGGCACTGTGATTCAAAGATACGGTGATGGTAATTGATTCATTTAATATTTTCTTCTAAATTAATTTCTTAATTGAATGTTTGACATAGAAGAGAAAGATTATTAATCTCCATTCTCTACGATCGTTTCACATCTCATTCATGTTTTCTACATTCATATTATGTTAACGCTTCGGTGGCGCAGTTGATAAGCTTGGCTTCGGCGCCGGGGGCCCTAGACTCGATTCCCAATCGGGACAAGTATTTCTGTGACCCACAGATAATTGTTCCTGATCTGGGCATTTGTTCCAGAGGAGGGTTAACGTCACGCAGGCGGCCGCTAGTCGTAAAAAAACCTAGCCAAAACCAAACTTACAACTTACTCCCGGTTTCTGAAACACTAATGATCGTAGAAATTAACTAATCAGCTGTCAAATGATATATGAGTTGCCAAAAGGATGGTTAAACTCTTTGAATTGATCATTCTGATCATTAAGAGGATAATTTTGATCAATTCAAAGAGTTTGATTTTTCACGGGCGTTACACTCACAACTTCACGTGTTGTGCCGACAACTTCACATCTCGTTTGTAACTTACGTCCATTATTTACGTCAACACTTCTTAGTATTTTTGCTAACAGGGTACAATGCTTACCGTATGTCTAATGACTTTGTCTTTTGCCTCACTCATTTCCTCACCATACATGAAAAAAGATCGATACCGTTAACCCAATTTAATAAATTGCTACGCAGACTACCCATCCTCGTTTTCTATCAACAGTAGAAACCCGAACTTCTAACAAAGAAATCGGCCGGGCAAAGACGGTTTCCGTGCTCCAAGGCTTTTGAATTCGGATAATATTTTTCCTTTATACAGTGCACACTCTCTCAGAAGCTTGACAACTTATACCGCTTTAATTACTTAAGGCGCTCTTTCAACTTAAAAAAATGAAAGTGTCGTCACATATGGAAACAGTAATGTTACATTTTCATCTCGTAATCATATCTTTGATGGATAGATTAAGGGTCTTGTATAATTAGGAAAATTTTAGAGATAATTTGTTCGGAAAATTGAATTCCGGTAAGCGATTATAGATGGAGCTTGCATCGGAGCAGCTTTCTAAAGATGTTACTATTAAGATCAGGACATCAGGTGTAATGGCTGCAAAGGCAGATTTCAATTCCCTTGTGAAGCGTGAAGAGATAGAAGTGCCAGGGCCACTGGGCGTGGCGTTGTATTTAAGCTATCGAGGAATTAGTTTAAAACTAATTACAAATACGTGTAACAAAGCGAAAGTCGGACAAGAATAGGAGGTAAAAAGTTTCAAATATCAATATGAAACTATATTCAGTTATCTTAATTAAATTTTTGTAATGAGATCTGTTCAAGTTTATAGACTTAAAAAGCAGCATTTAGTGAATTTTGAAAGTAACAAAATATAAATAGAGCAATCTCTGACAAGATCATTAAATTTCTTGAGATATATAAAATATTTCTGTTTGATTTGGTATTTGGTATTAAAGTTGTTTCATTATTGCAAACGATGTCGAAATTGCCGATGGCGTGTGTAAAAAATATTTCAACAACTTTATAAGTGGATCTCCCATCTCTCTTCCATTACCTCTCTTACCATTTTTGGAAGACAAGTATAGAGTTTCGTTAACTTTCTCTCCATCAATTTAAAGGCTCCCAGCCAGTGGCCGATGACGCGTCAAAACTCTCTAAGCTTAAATGCTTCGACCCATCTCCACTAGCTTGTGGTGTAGTATCGAGATGTGACCCCAATATACATTTATTTTTTATTCATAACTCTCGTAACGTAGCACGACCACTAAGTACCACTGTACTGGCTGCGGATTGCAGGCCATAGACTGCAAAACGTGTCCATTAATCATGTTACGATAGCGAAAGAGTTGCGAACGTCCATATGTGCCTAACAGGTCTCACATATACATGCACTCCCTCCCATTTAGTTGCACAGCGTACGGAAAACAATACTGGTCGTTAGACCGCAGTAATGGTAGGAAATTACACGAACAGTGATTTATTGCTGGCCGACGTGCCCGGCGCAGTACGGATCGTTGACCTCGACAGATACCGTGTAATCTTTTCCCTGTAACGCGGTAGAGCGGACGGAAATCTTGCTGTACTGGCACTTCTAAGGCGGTGTGTTTATAAAGATTTTTACTTACATACAAGCCAAATCATTTTTATTTTTTTTTTATGTGTAAAAGTAGCAAACGAGCTGGTGGTACACCTGATATTAAGTAATAACCGCCTCCCATACATTTGCAACACCCGTAAGGTTGCAAATGCGTTGCCACCTTTAAATAAAGTGGGCCCCGACTGCCCCACCCACCAGACGAAATGCAGGAGTATAACACTTCTACTTTACGCCGGTCATCTGTGAGGTCGTGGTGATTACCCGGATGGACCTACCCAAAACTATTGCATGACCCTACCACAGATAAATATATAGTACCTGGTGGACCTGGTGGTGGTTTGTTTTTTTTTTTTGGTAAATCGTGTATTTTGGAAATTACATTTAGATACAAATTACTGAGTAATGAAATCGATTTTTCGCCTCCGAATCAACGCACATACTAAATTTAATGAAAATCACTGGAGCCGTTTCCGAGATTCCGATTTTATATATATATATATATATATATATATATATATATATACATATATCTATATATATATATATATACATAATCGGAATACGAGCCATTCTTGTGTATATATATATATACACATATATATATATATATATATATATATATATATATATATATATATATATATACAAGTATGGCTCGTGTAAAGGTATAAGATATATATTTCAGGAGGACAAAAAGTGCTTAAAATATGTCTCCTTATAACGAAAGATTGCGCACAATTACATCATTGTGCGCAATCTAAATAATGGAAGGTATAGGGGTATCTATTAACATATTTGCACGTTACCACGATTTCAAATCGAAAATCAGCGTTGCAAATTACTAGACCATCATTGTCACTGCTAATAATGCCCTAATCACATTACGCTTTGATTCCAATACATTTTGTCAGCTGCCGCGTTCTTTTACCGTCACTTTGATTTAGACACAACAATTGTACACAGCTAATGCTTTTATAGAATAATATTTCTACTAAAATATGTTTTTAATTGAGATCACATAGATATTAATACCAGCATTTTAATACTGTTTCTCAAAAAAATATTATTTTTTAGTGTTCGCTACGTTCTTAGATTCATAAAGAATCTGTAGTATGCTCGTAGCAATTTGTTATGTGGTTTTAAATTCTATTCCAATTTTTGTTAATTGATAAATTTTATTTTACTACTCAAGATTGATTTTAATCCAAAATTGGATAAAATGACAAAATGGCCTTTTTATTTGGACATGAATCTTTCAGACTACAGCTTTTATGGCTTTGTTCTTGCTAACATTTTTATTTGGTAAAAATGAGCATATCATTTAAAAACGCTATTCAATAAAGGAATATTACGAATATATTTCGTTGCGTTGAATATATAAGTCTATTACTATTTGCGAAAAATGAAGCAAAAAATCATGAATTGTTTTTAATACTTCTATTTCTTTCTGTGAATAATTTGTGGTCTGAAACACTTTGGGATAACATCCGTTTCACCCTTTGTTACAAAATTAATTCTGCCGCGGGATGAGTGGTTTTCGGGGTGTTTCTGACAAAATCGATTTCTTCTCGTACTTTGGCCTTTGTATTTGTGTTAGATCGTGACTAAGCGGTAATTTTTCTTTATTAATGTACAGCTACTTACCAGGAGAAAGTACAATGATTATTCTATGTTATATCCAATTTCCTATTGTCATAGGTTCGATTTAATTCAAGTATAATTATCAATTACAGAGGAATCCACAGACCATCGTTTATGCTTTGATTATCATATTTTTTTTGTAAAAATCATCTGCATAAAAAAAAGCATCCAAGTCTCGTGCAATCTTTTATAACAAAGAAGTAAGAACAAGTTATCGGAATAGGAAAGAATAAGGCACTTGTGAAACAATAAAATCAGAACCATCCATTACTTAAAAGAATTAAAAAGTTTTAAGGTTTTACTTTGAAAATGGAAATATTCCTGAAAGTTTGTGTATTATATTTTAATTTAAATAATATGTATGCGTTTAAACACATATCTTTATTGAAAATATCTGATAATAGGCGGAGACTATGTTGTTGTTTCATTTTTTTATGTGAGAAGGTGACAAGCGATCTGGCGTTTCACCTGATGTTAAGTGATAGCTGCCAACTATAGACATCTCTTACACCCGTAGGGTTGCAGATGCGTGCTACCTTTTAATAAAGTGGGCCTTGGTTTCCTCAATATAGAGACAAAACGTAGAACTATTCACTTCACGACGGTCTTCTGTGAGGTCGTGGTACTTTCCCGGACGAACCTGCCCGTTCCTACAACAGCGTGGCCCTACCACACTTAAAACGCTTCTTAAACGCTTGACTATCGGTAGGCGACCTTGTTGGGAAAGAAATTGCATTGCAGTGCAGTTTCATTGTAATTTGTGGCAGGCCTATCTGTAATGCGCCTGTATTACCTGTAATACGTAAGTATGCATTACATGTGACACAGTGGTGAAGATTTCAATCAAACTAAGTAATTCGATTTATATTTGTCACTGTTAACTATTAAATTCATTGTAGATCTGATAACTGATGAAAACAAAGTGTCATTTCAAAATATAATAAAGTTAAAAATGGATACGACTAATACCATCCACTTTTCGCTTGTTAGCAGGCATACTTTCAACACGTTAGTTCTAAATGTGAACGGCTCATAGTGTCTAATGTAGTGCTAATATTGAAAACGTTTGCACGCAATATACCAAAGTTGTAATTACTGAGTTTCGACCCCGTGAGAAGAGACTGCGATCCGACCTTCTAGCCTATATACATTGGCCTAGAGGCTGCACCGGGAAGGTAATATGAATTACTAATAAAATGTCATGATTTTTACCTTTACCGGAAAATAACAATCAAAATGTAATGCGATAATACAAAAATTTGTATGTCAATTTATTTTTGCAAGGTTTTTTCGAAAGTTATTACTTATTTCCCTGTGTTTGCTTCAAAACTTTTGTGAAATGTCTCTATTTAAAATTAGCCCGACCTTTTACTTTTGTAATGTGGACAGAGCTTTGAGTGCTCAAATATTACGCATACTTTAGCTTACAAATGCTAACGCTGCCTTGAACTTACGGAAAGTTTCACCGAGGGAGCAACTGTAAAACCCTTTTGACGCTTTATTTCTCATTCAGTAGTAAAGTGATAACTTATGCCGGTAACTGTTCTAAGCGGATTCAAAAAGGGTTTGAAATTTTTTAACCGTATAATGTAAATAACGAAAATGATTTCATTAAACATAAATACTACCAGGTGCGTATAACGGAATTATCCAAAGGAATGAGTTCTATTTATTATTCAAAACTTTTATATTGGAGGGATATTTATTTGTTATGTCATTTGGTTGGGTTTATGAATAAAAACAAATATATAGATATCTATTGTGTATAATAAATAAATTTTATAAAGAAATAAATCTTGGAAATGTTATATTTTTATTATTTGTCATATGTTGCCTGAAAAAGTTCCCATAGTGTGCGCGGCTTGCGCCAACCAAAGTGCCCGTTATTGGGTTTCACCCTTCGCAGAAAATTATAAATATTTGTCCTACAGTTCGAGAGTCGAGATTTGTTTTAGGAAATTTCCTCCTTTCTTTGAATACTTTTTTGGACTTCGAAAATTTTGATTAGTTTTTTTTGGATATTTGCACTACATTTACTACATTTTTGAAGTTATACTCTTTTGGCGCGTTAGGGAGTCAATTAATACGATGCGCGCGCACACCGTCACGAAAAACCGACACCCTGAAGTTAGCTAGACATCTATCATCTACATATTTTTGAGACAGTAAGTTTGAGTGAGAACTGACAACTGTATTCACGATATTATTTTGCGATATTTAAATAAACTTTACTTACCTAGATAATGCGTTATAATAAAACGTTCAATGTATTAAAAACCTTTTTTCTATCGTTAGTGTCGTTTTTTTATTGAAGTTATACTTATTTTGACGCATTTGGAAAAAATGATGACATTAAAATTTATACAACGTGCGCGCACACTGACAGACAAAAACGATGATGAAGTTAGTTGCAAAGCGACTTCACCATGGCAACCAATAACAACTTTTTGAGATTTACCTATAATTCCAAGTTATTTAATTAAACCGTTATCATTTAATGTCCTTTTCACAAAGAGTGCTGCTGGCACAGGGTATAGAATTTTTAGCTCTTTTCTTTTGTTACCCTAAAGAAGTATAACTTCTTACGTACGTACAAGTACACACAAGTTTTTTTTTTTTTAGTAAATTACGTATCGAACCGACAACTTTTAAATAAATCACAACAAAACTGTACTAATTAATTATTGATAAATTATTAATTAGATTAAATATGTACTATAATTATAAAAATATACGAGTCATTTTTGTGCAGTGCCACAACTGCATGAAAATGACCGATATATTTGGGGCTCTTGTAGGGGCTCTACTCCAAGAGCTAGCCCGGTCAAGGTCTAATTCCGCCATTACAATGTTCATCGTGATGATAGAGGTCCGCAAAGATGGTAGAAGTGTCGGACACTTAAGGTGGAGCATCCCTGCGATCTAGAGTCAATGATTCTCATCAACTTCGATCTCTTTCGGAATGCGTTTAATCCGAAGTTTGCGGTTATCTGCGAATGAGTAATCGTGGAAACTTAACAGCGTTAAATTAACGTAAATGTAAAACGTAAATGCGTTAAATACAGGGTTAATTGTATAATACACTAGACCGTAAAAATAACAGATTTTAACGAAACTTTTGATTAGTTAAGTATGCTCTCGATGCCGATGCGTACGGAACCGGTGTCGGTGTTAGGCCTCGGCTGTTGTTGCCTCACAGAAGACTAGCGCAAAGTGGAAGTATGACAAATACTTTCGCGTTTCGTCTGGTGAGTGAGGTAGCCGGAGCCCAATTTTCAAAAGGTTGTCAACGCATCTGCAAGCCTCGGGTGTGGCAGATTGTCCATGGGCGGCGGTATTCACTTAACATCGGGTGAACCGTCTGCTCGTTTGACAACTTTTCACATAAAAAAAAAACAAAAACCCTAAAAACTCTATCAACTAAAAATACTTGTAACAGTTTATAAAATAGATACAGTTGTTATTGTATTAATGTTTTCTCTTTTCTCAACGAGTCCATATCAATTCATCAAGGCGATGTGGCATGCTGTAAAACAAAAATTTGTTACAATTTTGGTCAATGTTTGATTATTTTTCCGCTAACACGTTTTTGAAAGTGTGTAAGGGTTATCTCATAAATCTTCTTACCTCGTCACGTAGATGTTCATTAATATTTATGTCTAGGCTGGCAGCTGACCACTCCACCCATCCTCATCTTCCTGTGGTAGGAGCATGTAGCAGTCTTTGCTGCAGCACGAATTGACGTCACTATTAGCGCATTATCATGCATGGAAATAAGATTTTCGTCCATATACACTAAGAAAGGACCAGTATACTGATTTAATCTCCTCTACGTATCTGACAGCCAACGTCCGTTTTCTATTACCGCTATCTCTATAAGACTCTATAAATGTATTCTAGCCCACACCAATACTGACTTCATCGATACCGTTCACACACGCTTCTTTTGCTTCCCGATAAAATAAATAACAAAATCGCAAAAAAAGAATTACACTTATAGGTATACATAACATTTGACAAATTTTTATCTTTCCATTGGACGTGCTCTCGACGAAAATGTAACCTGGCAACTTTCAACTTTATATCAGCTACGAGAAGTCATCGCAGAATTGTGCAGCCGATTTTTCTGTGACCCGTTATTTTTGCATCCTTGTGTAATAATACCAGTGTAATCACCATATAAAAGGCATATATTTTGACAAATTCATAGATACATATAGATGTATACCTTGAATCCATATTGAAATTTTAATGTGGTAAGATTTAGGGTATCGTGAAACACAATGGGTAATATATAATAGAAATACCAGGCGTAGGAGTTGATTCAATTGTCTTCTTTACCGCAAACCAGCGAAGGCAATGCATTATGAACTACATAATGAAATACATTGTTACACTATTAAATTATAGAAAATGTTCCTAGTAACTTATTTAGTTAAACTATATTTATTATTTGAAAAGCGTTATTGCTAGTTTAATTCAATACGAATTGTTTATCAAAGCCAAGTAATCTCCTAAAAACAGAAATATGTAAGTGTTATATAAATAGATATATTATAAGTAACATCCCTCACCAACTATACTGTACCTTCGCTTATCATACACAAAAGACAGCAAGATTCTCACTGAAATTTCAGTCTTCACACAATGCTTTAGATATTATGATCGATTTTAGGCTAAAAAGCGTGCATAATTAGGTTTATTCTTTGATTGACCTGTCTCTGTGTTAAACTCTCCTAAGAATATGTTTAATGATTTGGGATATTTTTTTCCATTAGCATCGTCTGCTTTTCGACCTTACAACTATTTTTATTCAGTAAAGAATTTCTAGCGAAATATTGAACTAAGAACTAAGGCACAGTACTGCCAATATAATAAATATAGGAAGCGGGCGACATCACGCACGTATCGATTGTAAAACTATGAAATATGATCCAACACAGAGTAATCCGACTCGGATAAGCTAGGTTAGAAGGTTAAGCGGGAGCGGAGCTGAGGCTGCTGCACGAACGTTCAGGCTCGTCCGGGTAAGTAAAGTGGAAATGAATACTTTCGCGTTTCGTCTGTTGAGTGAGGTGACTGGGGCCTAATTTTCGCAAGGTCGTCAACGCATCTGCAACCCTCGGGTGTAGCAGATGTCCATGGGCGGCGGTATCCACTTAACATCAGCCTTTTTGGTTATTTTTTATAACCACCAATAACATCAGCATGACAATACTTTTAGTATTGTTTTTAGACCGAAAAACACCCGGCGCTAATGGAAAATTTTACTTGACTTTATTATGTGTAATGTAAGTAATTCGCGACACCGATTTTAGTTCTAGGTAACCAATACGGATTCGCCGGTCACGGCAACATTCTCCTAGCCAATCTCACCGTAAAAGCCGAGCACTCTTGTAACAAGCCTCGTACCTATGTCTATGTATATATATTGTATGATACCTATGTATATATATATATATATATATATATATATATATATATATATAAAGTATGCGGGGTGATAATAAGTGAGTTCAGCCAGTGAACTCATTATCACCCCGCATACTTTCCGGACCAATTATTTTAAGAACTCTGTTACGGTTTATGTTTTTTTGGTGTTCAATAAAGAATATAATAATAATGCGTCACGAAACTAGTTAATGGGAAACACCGTGAAACAATCGAAGGCGGATTGAAACATGTCGCAATCGGATGTGTACTTAGCAACCAAAGTTGAGTGCCGGGGGCACACGAGTGGTAGATGGCTCGTCCGTGTCAACTTCTCAAGTAATTAATTTAGAAACTGGCGCATCCGACTAAACGAGGGTTCTTGTGGATACTCCTCGATCAAAATCAACCCGAATGGCATAGTGGGTAGTGTAACCCGCCTCCTGCGTCAGAGGGTGTGGGTTCGATGCCCACTACTAATGTCCGGCTGGGACAAGTTGATGCTGATCCCAGCAAACGCCATCCTAACGGTGCGCACAACTCTGGGCCTACTATTGCCTGACCTCAAGCTTATCAGCCGATGATAGCCCTTACCCTTTATTATTATTATTATTATTATATCCATCAACATAGAAGGTTTCTCTGATACCAAAGCAATTATTCTCGCTGAACTGTGTCGACAAACCCAATGCCACATCCTGTGCATGCAAGAAACCCCTAGAGATAAAGACAGACCTCCTCCTCAAATACCCGGTATGTTGCTCGCTATTGATATCCCTCATCCTAAGCATGGCAGCGCATTATTTGTCAGACCCGATCTTTCTGTCGTGTCTGCATCCTCCTTTCTAACGAAAAATCAAACGGAAATCCTTAGCATAGATATAGGTTCCAGTTCCGTTACGTCCATACCTATATAGTCCTCCCGGGGAAATATTTGACTTTCATAACACAGAAGACATAAAACTAAAATCATTTTGGGAGATTTCAATAGCCACAGTACAACTTGGGGCTATAATATGACCGATATCAGTGGAGAATCGGTAGAAGAATGGGCTGACCTTATTGATGTTGTATTAGTACACAACCCTAAACTCCCAGCTTCGTTCTATAGTCGCAGATGGAAACATGGGTATAACCCAGATCTCATCTTCGTCAGTTCCAACATAGCCCCCAATACAGTAAAGAACATCTGCCAGCCAATTCCAAGAATCCAACACAGGCCTATTATGTGTTCTATACAAGCTGCCACAAAACCCACACTAGTACCATTCCGTCGCCGATACAACTTTAAGAAAGCAGACTGGAAACAGTACGCGGCACAAGTGGATGAAAACATGCAAGACGTCACCCCTACACCAGAAAACTATGACAAACTTGTCGATGCTATCTGGAAAGCGTCACGGCAACACATCCCACGTGGCTGTAGTACTGCCTACATCTCTGGTCTAGACCAAAAATCCGCAGATTTGATGGCTCAATATGCAGCATTTTTTTCTGATGACCCATTTTCAGAGGCTACAATATCTACCGGCGAAGAACTTATGACACTCATAGCTAAAAAATATCAAGACAATTGGATAAACCTGGTGGAGTCTGTAGACATGTCCCACAATAGCAAAAAGGCCTGGAGTACTCTCCGGAAGTTGACCAGTGACCCACCCGCTGCAACACTGCCAGGTTCTGTGACCGCTAACCAGGTAGCCCACCAACTTCTCCTTAATGGAAAAACCTCCTTCAATATCCCCCATCCCAACACTCCCATTTTTAAGACAATAGATGAACATCGACCCATCAGTGAGTCATTCTCCCTCGATGAAATCCAACACTGTCTTAAAAATCTAAAAAATGGTAAAGCTGCCGGCGTCGACGACATCACAATAGATCAATTAAAACATCTCGGACAAATAACAGTCACTTGGGTTTTAGAAATGTTTAACATGTGCTTAAAGAGTGGCAAAATACCTAAGAGATGGCGTAAATCCAAAGTAATAGCTCTACTCAAACCCGGAAAATCACCAAACGAGTCTAAAAACTACCGTCCAATCTCACTGCTATGCCATACTTTTAAAATGTTTGAACGCTTGCTCTTAAACCGTCTCACAACAATAGTCGACCCTCAATTAATTCCAGAACAAGCTGGATTCCGACCTGGCAAATCAGGTACTAAACCTAACTCAACACATCAAAGACGGTTTCGAGAATGGCCTGGTCACTGGCGTGGTCTTTGTTGATCTCAGTGCAGCGTATGACACCGTTAACATAAAACGCCTACTTGCAAAAGTTGCGACTATAACAAATGACCTGCCCTTTGTTAACATCCTCGGTGAAATGCTGCGAAATCGACGCTTCCAGGTCCTGCTTTACTCCCAAAAGAGTAGGTGGCGAAACCAGAAAAATGGTTTACCACGGGGTAGTGTGCTTGCGCCTACCCTATTTAACATATACACAAATGACCAACCACTACACGACAGTACCAAACGCTTCATATATGCCGACGATTTGGCGCTTACATCACAAGCCAAGTCCTTCGAAGAGATCGAAATCGGTCTTTCAACGGCCTTGAAACAACTTACCGACTACTATGGAACGAACTCACTGCGACCAAACCCATCCAAAACGGAGTCCTGCGCATTCCATCTGCGCAACCATGAGGCCAGAAGGGTATTAAAGATTGATGGGATGACGTAGATATTAAGCACAATCCCTCGCCAAAATACCTTGGTGTTACCTTGGATCGATCGCTAACTTATAGGGAAAACTGTCGCAAACTGAGGTCCAAAGTTAGCTCAAGAAACAACATACTACGCCGTCTCACTTCTTCCCAATGGGGTGCATCACCTCATGTACTACGGACGAGTAGCTTAGCTTTATGCTACTCGGCAGGCGAATACGCATGCCCAGTTTGGGCACGCTCTGCTCATGCCAAAGAGGTCGATGTTGCCCTAAATGCCGCATGTCGGGTGGTTACCGGGACTCTGAAACCGACTCCTTTGCACGAACTGTATAGCCTGGCTGGTATAGCTCCGCCAAGTGTTCGTCGAGAAGTGGCTTGCAGTGTGGGGAGGCATAAACAGAAGTATGATAGCAGGCATCCACTTCACAGCCAGACTCCACCACCACCACGTCTAAAGAGCCGTAACAGCTTTCTCAGACAGCCTAGCTTAAATGAGAGGCTCGCTCCAAAAGCTAGGCTGGAACGGTGGAATAAAAAGTACCCTCGTAAACACCCTGCAAGTTTGCCTCCTGTTGAGAGGCTCCCCCCGGATGGTGATCTTCCCTGGGCAGTTTGGAAGTCCCTAAACAGACTTCGATCTGGTGTAGAAAGATGCCAGGATAACCTGGTGAAGTGGGGTTTCTCCAACAACAATAAATGTCACTGTGGCGAGGTCCAAACTATGGCCCATCTGCTGCAATGCCCGTTGTGTCCCTCCTCCTGCACCTACGAAGACCTGCTTGAAGCCAACTCTGCTGCGGTGGATGTGGCCAAATACTGGTCGAACAAGATCTAACTAGCTATTTTGACTCGAAAAGAAGAAGAAGAAGAAGAAGAATTATTAAAATATTAAATAAAAGACACTGTAGAGGTAATTGGTAGTAAGTTAAAATAATAATATTTTTGAAGCAAAGGTTTTTCGCTGAGGTATTCCGCACAGAAATGTAATCTTGACCTATTGGAAAGCTATTGCCGACAAGTCATGCCAACATATCACGACCTCTGACCATTCTTTTAGAATAGCTCGTGAAATTTTCTGATTGGCATTTATTCTTTTATATAATACTTTTTTAATGTTAAAAGGATCTCCTTAATTATTATGTTCGAATAGTGAGAAGTTCGCGCTTTTGGTTTTTCATTTTAGTATAGCCACGGAGTTTCTTTTATTATTCAGAAGCATTTTGCGTGGTGCGGTAATCTGAGACGGTGAAGGAATCTTTACACTGTAAATTTGGATAAATCTTCTTTACACAAAGACGATATATAATCAAGAAATGTGGTAGGACCAGGCAACAGTCCTCGCTGTTGCACGAATGGGCAGGTCTGTCCGGGTATGTACCACGACATCACAGAAGACCGGCGTAAAGTAGATGTGTTACACTTCTGCGTTTCGTCTGGTGAGTGAAGTAGCCGCGGCCCACTTAATTTAAAGGTGGCAACGCATTTTCAATTCTACGGGTGTTGCAAATGTCTATCGGGCGGAGGCTATCACTTAACATCAGGTGAACCGCCAGCTCGTTTGCCACTTTCTCACATAAAAAAATATCTCCATGTTGATGTTAAATAAATAACGCCTTGTACATAGCCCTTCAAAAAGAGTGACCCTTTCGTGTTTTCACTAATGTCATAACAAAATCTCAATTTACTTATTTATATGCACATTATAGCATATTTAAATAGAGTTTACAGTGGAAGGATTAATTGAAACATCCCGAAAAACCCATAAGTTGATATCGCGTTTTCCGCGAACTGGTCGAATAACTATTTGCAACCAAAGCGCCACAGATTGACCTGGTGATTGGTTTCGATATTCATATCGTTTCCAGATTGAAAATTGTTAGCAACAGAGGTTCGTGCTATCAGTGTCAGTTTGTATCTTCGTAAAGTCACACTTCATTAACATTGTACACTTCCGCGAGCAATTTAAAAACCTCAGCAAACGGTTAATCGTTAATCGAACAGCGATAATCATTCCATCGTACGTACGTACGTATCGACGTGAATGCAGCAAATTAATAACCCTATGAAAACACGACTACTAACAAACGTAATCCGTTTGTGTGTGATCATGTGATCATGAAATATGTCTTGGCTGCCATTCACATTGTTTTCGCGACGTTAAAAAACCTTTCTTCATTTTTTGCAAAAATCTTGTTGACGACCCATATAGCGTCTCTAATATATATAAGCTATCCACTGATAGTGAACCTATTTCTAAGGCAAGAGAGTCGATACCCACCACTGAAAAATATTGTGCGATGAATATAATTTTTTGTCTAGTGTCTATGTGTAGAAATTACTAACTTATATGTACTTATTTACAAAAGAAAACGATGTTTTAGTATGTTTATCAGTTACCTACGAGTACCTCGTAGTACTGATAGTACAAGTTTTGTCAGTTTGGGACTAGATGGCGTTATATAGAAATATGTTCTGAAAATATTTATTTATTTATCAATTAGCTTCCATCTACCCGATTAGCACATAATTCACAATTAGAATTAAATAAAGAAAGTTTTTAATACGCATAAAATTGTAAAAGGAACTGTTCCAACAGGCGCGTGTTTGAGTTTCTTCACAAATAACTTGATAATTACATTAATTACGTGTACACCTGAATGTTTCATCGAGTTACACCGTTGAAGTTAAAGGAGAAACTGGGGTAATTAGAAAAAGAAAGTTCCAAACTGGAACGAAATTTTCAACGCCCGTAGATAACCGTTCTTACTCACTCGTATAGATAGATGACTTGTAGATGTGTTAATTAAGTTTTGTATGTCGTAAATTTCTTACATCTTTTACCAAAGTACTCTTTTCGTAAATAATTATGTACTTTGACTTTTTTTTAGTAAATTACTTCAAAACAGTCAAATCTATTTATAACATTTCGACTTCAGTCTGGAATAGCTCCGTGTGTATATTATTATATTCTACATTATACGATGATTTATTCAAATAATTTGATATTATATGTACAATATATTAAAAATAATTATAGATTATAAATCTGTAATTTTAAGATACACGTGTAGCCTCTTGCGACCTCATAAAGTGTGCCTACGCAACCTTTGTTCAACCTCCGATATTGGTCGAGGGTTTGTCCGGAAATAAAGTAATACGTGGGCTGATATTATTGCAACAAAGTTCATTCGTTATAGAGTTCTCCGATTACATTAGTGTTCTCCTATTCTAATAGTAAGACCAGATAACATTTCTACTTTATACTTTCTACAATATACTTTCCAGAAGTATTTGAAAGTAAGCTTCAGTAAGAAATCATAATTATGGTTCTCATCATACGTGAAGATTCAATTACAAAAACAGAAATTCTGCCTTTGCCTAGTATCGGTATGATTAGTATATCTTTGCTTTATTTGCTAAATAATTAAGGCCCTGTACGTTAGAGAGATGGAGTGACGACCTGTGCAAGTATGCGGGAAGTCGATGGATGCAAGTGGCTGAGGATCTTGCTTCGTGACAGTCTGTGAGGAAGGCCTATATTCAGTAGTGGACTAAAACAGGCTGAAATAATGATGACGATTGTGTGATTGATGATTAATTGTTTAAGTATACACACAAAATTATTTTAGTATAATTTAGCAGGAGCCAGGGGACTTGCAAGTGCAGAGCAAGAGTCATTTCCACATATCCTTGTCCTCAATGTATTCCTCGACATTATAATAAGCCCGTTCCATTAAGGTGGCTTTTACAAGATGTTTGAAATTATTTACACTTAATTGTTTGTGGATGTCAACTATTCTATTATATAAGTTAATACATCTACCAAGAAACGATTTCCTGGTTTTAGCTAGTCTCGGTTTAGGTTTAACCTCGGTGTTTCCAACGTGTCACCACGGCCCCGACGCGAACTTAGGTTGCTCGTTTATATTGAACTAAAAGCTAGCGCGCGCAGACACCGAGCTATTTTTGCTCTAATGCAATTCAAATTGATTTTTAATTGGGAAGTAATTAATTTTGATACTGATTTAACAAAGTGGAAATGATAATGCGCAAAGGTAAAAAAAGTATTCCAACTAGAGAGATTCAGTACAGATGGAGAAAGAATTTTGAATAGTTTGATGACGACTTAGCAAGCTGCATCCGTGCATCTCTTGGAAACATTTTGAGTATCAGCACATAACTATGGTAATACTGAATCTGTTCCAAAACAACTTCAAAATGTTATCGATGTAGTTGTTACAAGTCTTATTCCAAAATACGGTAGGTTAAGAATCTTTCAAAAATATGTCTCACCGTGGTAGGGCCACGCAGCAGCCTCGTTGTCTCTCTGTTGCACGAATGGGCTGGCTCGTCCGGGTAAGTACCACGACCTCACAGAAGACCGGCGTCAAGTGGTACAGTACTTTCGCGTTTCGTCTGGTGAGTTAGGTGGCCGGAGCCAAATTAACAAAAGGTTGTCAACGCATAATCAACCCCCGGGTGTACCAGATGTCCATGGGCGGTGGTATTCACTTAACATCACCATCTGCTCGTTTGGCAACTTTTCACATAAAAAAAGAATAGGACGATGAATAGCGACTAGGATAGTGTTTAAAATAAATATGTAAGTCTCTTTTACTTTTAAAATGTCTTCCGTCCCGTGGGTACGATTTGGAAATTGAAAGAAATCCGGTCGAAAACATGTTGGAGCGTCGATATTCATAACATTAAACCACACTTTAATAATTAAAATAAGGGCACTAAAAGCTACTCATACTAAAACTTACGACGATCAGCCAGATAATCTTTGTATTTAATATATATAATAAGTATGTTCCTTTCTCTAGGTTCCACTGATGAATATGATGCAACTATAAGTTTGACAGCAAACAAAATATTAAAATTTCTATTTCTATTTATATTGATCCCATTTTATCTATACATACAAACAGATAAATAAAATAAGAGTGTCTGTTTGTAATATTAAAATAACCGCTTTTTACTAAATGCATATGGATGTATACACGGTACATATATACCAAAATATTTTTTTTACAATTTTTGTCTGTCTGTCTGTTTGTTCCGGCTAATCTCTGAAACGGCTGGGAGATAGATAAGGAGTGACTTAGGCTACTTATATTTTTGAATTTTTTTTATTTTAATTTCCACGCGAACGATGTCGCGGGCACAGCTAGTTATCAATAAATTTAACTCGCCTCTATGTTTCTAATTTAAAAAAAAGTATATCCTTATTTAATCAATATGACTAGGTAGCACAGTTAATAAGCTATTAGATTCGGCGCTGTGGGTGACAAGTATACACAGTGGGGACAAGTATACAGGTAATTTTAATAAATTTAATTTTATTGTTAACGTCAGGCAGGCCAATCGTATAAATCCTTGTCAAAACCATTTATAACATTATACACGTGTTGTGCCAACCCCACCTAGGTGGGATAAGTGGCAGCAAAAAGAACAAGAAAGTATTTATAACAAAATCTCATTTTTTTTTACTATGCGTTATTACAAACAAGGCAAATAGGGATGACACAGAGTGGATTTAACATGTGGCATTCTCTCCCAGTCTTCTTGAGGCGAGAGGTAAGATTTTTCAAAGTGTACTTGAAAGCCAAAAAACCACAAACACGATAGGTACAAATGTTTATTTTTTTTATACATAAATATTATGCTGCTTTTAACAATAATAACATTGATAATATAATGATAACTATGATATTGAATAGAAACTACAAGATAACTTGGCACCATGCCGACAACTTATTTTAGTAGATAACAATAAGTATAATTAAGTTTCATTCGATAAATAAAAAAAATCATTTAATGAATTATTCAGAATATCAGAATTTTTCCTTTTTTTCGAACTGAGTTCCAATTTTAAACAAATACTAGTAGAATGGGCAGACGTTGTCCTGTACACACGACTTAAATCCCATAACTTAAAAAAAAATGTGAATCGCATAAAACGAATGCATAATGACATACATCATGTCTAAATATTTACGCACGAACTATATTACACATTACATCACTAATATTTACATTTAATACTTTATATAATTGATATTCTGAAAATATTTAATAAATTTGCTGATGCCTTTAGGGTCAGCTAGCAGACCTGTTTTAATTATTACTGTAACTTATTTCCTCTAATTTATCTGTGAAATATTTTTATCACTTTTTAAAACATCTTTCTTTTTATAAACATTGGTATGCCAACGCGTAAAAGATTTAAAAAATATGAACTCAAATATGTAAAATTCTATTTAATAATTTTAAGTTCTACGCAATAAATTTAACAGTAGAATCCTGAATTATAACGGTCAGCTGTGGCTATCCAAGAATCTAAACTCACGTACGTAATATATGCGCCATAAAATAAGTGTGCATTAAACGAGAAATAAAAATAAATGTAGGCAATATCGCAAACAAACATTTAGGGCGATGAAACAAATTGCGCGCAGTAGGTACTGGGAAAGCATAGACTAATATGTTCTAGTTATAATGCCAGAATAAATCGCCCGTAAAGTAGACGCTATAAAGATTAATTTTTCAGCAAGCAGCTCGTTTCGCCCTTTTGAGTTAGTGGGTTACTGGAAACAAATGAATTGCAACCATGTCTTTATTTTCGTTAGTGCAAAAGGGGAACGCAGTTCGATCCAATTTGTGTTTAAAGTTTCAACTTTCATCAAGTTCATGAATGTGATGAGTTTTTTTAATATTAATTTTATTATTCAAGAAGATATAAAATTACATCATACGAAGTTTAAATTGCAAAGGATAAGAAAATTTTATAAATATTTTTAATCAATAAATTTTTAATTTGTGTGGATGGAGTTAGAAGGTATAATTCGAAATTAAACACTAATTAAACAAGATAGATTTCAATACATTAAGGTAATTTTTATATTAATAACTTGTCTTTTAAATAACTTGTGCAAGTGAGATACCTATATTAACTCAAAACCACTTTCATAAAATTCATGCTACCCTTACTAAAATTCACCAAAACCTTGTAACTGAAAGGTAAAATAAATAACAGAATAAGTAACAGAATTTAAGTACCCCACAGCTGGGCAAACGCCTTATTGAGTCGTTAAGGTCCACCGGGCAACACCAGCGTGAACTAATTTGAGCGTATTATAAAATTTTCACAGGAAATGATGCATATTATTGAATATATATTGGCATTAAGTTTAATAAGAAAACAAAAACATCAGAGTATCGGTTGTCGGATGGAACTTTAATTAATTTGGAGGTATGTGTGGGTGAGCTGCACCCTACGCGTGTGTGTGTGTAATTAATAAAGGGGGTTTGTGTGAGCGAGGGTTGCACTGTAACAGTGTGTAACGAGCACTAGCGGTCCGTGTGGGTGTGGGCTGCGCTGCGTCTGTGTGTGCGTTACACAACAGGTGCCGCGCGAGCTTTCATTCAGCGGCGGCCGCGGCTCGAGTCGGCCGCTTCCCTCGTCCCAGAAAGCTCGCGGTAGCGCACGGAAACGGTGAAAAGTTTCACTCGACGCCGACGCGATTCCGGAAGTCCGTTGGTGTTGCCGCTTAATAAACGACGTGTTATGGATTGATTTTTTTTTTCTCGTGTTCATTTTCACAGCACCGGCGCGTTCGGTCCACGGATTTCTGTGTGTCGCCGAGGTAGCGATCGTGCGCCTTTCGACGGGGGAATGGTATGTATATCACATTTTTTTTTAGTTTTGCTCAAAATATACTCTAAGAATGTTGTGATTACAATAAATAAACAAAAAATTGTTAATTTTCCTAAATAATTTTCAAAATTAAAAATTAATGTATATTTCTTTTTGTTAAATTTAAAACGTATGAATGTAACGTGTCTTAACTAATTTGTAATTTACCGAAAACTTAAAAAGTCTCCGCTAAAAATATCTTGGTAGGTTAAAAGAGGACAAAACTCTAAAAAAAAATTACAAGACAAATAATTAGCCTAAACAAATTTTTGATGTTAGCGCATAACAGTTGAAATTAACAAAATCCAAAGTTATTAAACATTTTACAGCCCTATTACGCCATCTAAGGGTTTCGTGTTACGCAATTTACGAACGAATTATGTTAATAAAACCTTTATGGCGTCTTTCGAGTCCTTACCGATAATCTTAATTAATTACGGCGTTCGTCCGCCGCTCTAGTTGTGTATGACGAGCTCGTCGGATTGTAATAGCGTCATAACTTTGTTATTATCCCTGGTCGTTAAAAGTTACCTTACCAAAAAGAAAATCAACGTATTTTGAATATCGAACAGTAAAATTAACTCTAGAATATAATTCAATCATTACTTATAAATTTATCGAGCAACTTTAATATTATATAAGATCGTAAGGCAATGATTCTTGTTTATAATTTAAAAATCCCATTACGCCTTAATTCATATAGGATAAATATAACGAAAATTTAAATAAAATATAAATGTTTAATGAAAATATATCAGTATACAATTATAATTACATATAACAAAGGTTTTGTATGTTCGTTATAAATTTAAAAGGACAGTGATGTGATTGGAACTGATGAAATATTGAGAAAACGTGCTATATTTGAATAATTTTAGCGCCGAATACACCTACGCAATGACAACCACAGAGTGGGTGGAGTCACAGCCGAAGCTTCCGTTAGAATTTGATATAAAATAAATTCATATTTTCAAAGCCTTGTTACCTCCCCGTATATTCAGACATGATAGTCGCATAGAAATTTTTGTTAGATTTAATTATTTTTATATTGTGAATAGGTGAATAGGTGAATGAGTTATTTGCAATTCATTGCATATATTTTAGAAATAGTGACTATTTATAAATAACTAAAAAAATCCTATTGTTAAAGCATACCAGACGCCTTTAATTTTGTTTTCAAAGTAATTAGACATAAAAAAACATAATAAGACATAAATATGACAAAATGTATACATTTTCTGAGGTGTTAGGGGAACCTTTGACGCTATTTCCTAGTTTTAACGTATCATTATCATTAAGCACTTGAATTGGCTCAAGCTAGAAAGCGATGTTATACTTGAAAAGAGTTTCGGCTTACGTGATTCTTCACATTTCAGATTTGTGTTTTCTAATTGAAATACACTCGATACGACCATAGAGCAACCAACTTTTTGTTGTTTGTATGGTATTTATTACTGTAATTCCGTACATTCATCTTAATGGTTTCGTAAAGCACCCACACAAAAAGTTTACCTTGGATCTTAATCTATCTCCTCTTAAGAAGCCGCCTCAAATCGAAAAATCGAATCATTAGAATTTCGATGTAAATAAAACTTTTTATCAGATCTCCTAGTATTTTATTACGCCTTGTAAGTTTTTAGTAAGCATTTATTCTTTTGCTTTCCTGGTTCATTAGGCAACCACACCCATAAAGTTGGTAACAGCCTTCTGATAGCACGGTTATATTATCCAATAAGCGAATCTTTTAGCGAAGCATTTAAAAAATTGTTCGCAATAGCAGAAAACATAAAGATGGATAGACTACTAGAAAGCAGTATATTTTTTTTTCTTACAAAAAAACATTGCCATTACTTTAGGATGATATTATCCTGTGTTGTAATGACGTTTTACAAACATAAATTTCACGCAGAAAAACACCCAGATGCGAAACAACTATCTGTGGGTCACGCAAATAGTTGTCCCGTGTGGGATGGAACCCAACCCACGAACCCTAACGCCGAAGCCAATACTTTGGCAACTGCGCCACGGAGTCATCATATTATATGCGTTTAATGTTTAATTCCGTTTCGGAGTTCTCTTAACAGATATTTTTTACAAATTGACACGTCAGTTAGAAGACTCCGTTAATTTTATTCACCGCAGCCCGGGAGAAAAGTAGACTTCAACACTAAATTTGATAATATCTTGGTTTTACACGTCGTCATCAGTTTTGTACGGAAATTAGGGCGCTATAAGACTTTATGATCAGCTCCACTCGGAGCCGAATCAGAAATTGAGGCTAGTACAAGGTATCTGCGTAATCCATCCTTAGTTAGAGCCTTAATACTAGGGATCGTAACATCGCCCGGGATTACAGCTAAACCATCTGCCATCTGTTCAGTCTGAAGGACGAATTTCACATGGGTATTAAATAGAAAATTTATGTTCTGAATAATTGCACACGCACCGTGAGAGTGATAGTCAAAACTTTATATATTATTTCATGTTAAATTATTCATGAATTCTAACATAATTTAACCAGAAATAGTTTTTTTTTATGTGAAAAGTTGCCAAACGAGCAGACGGTTCACCTGATGGTAAGTGAATACCGCCGCCCATGGACATCGGCTACACCCGAGGGTTACAGATGTGTTGACAACCTTTTGAAAATTAGGCTCCGGCTACCTCATTCACCAGACGAAACGCGAAAGTATTTGTCATACTTCCACTTTACGCTGGTCTTCTGTGAGGTCGTGGTACTTACCCGGACGGGCCTGCCCATTCGTTGAGCCAACCGAGGCTGCAAGTTAACGTAAATAAAGTTATTAAATAGTACGCTAAATTGTTGCTACTTACTAATAAGAAATATCGTTTTTATAACCGGAAATTAAATTTAAGTATTACGAATTAGAAACGCCGTTAAAAGCTCGCACTGTGATACCTAGAACACTTCTTAGATAGTCATATCCTCTGGAAGCATATGTATGTTATTATGGAACGCAATAACAAATATTGCCTTTATACCCGCAGTATTACGCTGAAAGCTATATTAGCACTCGTGGATAATGCCAATTCGCAGTCGAGCGTCGAGTGTTGTATCTGCAAGGAATTGCTTATTTTCCCCCCATAACACTAAAATTGATTGATTCTTTTCAATTTTCTTACGCAACGTTTACACCGACGCTGCAGAGTGTAACCATTTTAAGGATTTCATTGCATTCAGTTATTAAAGTGGAAAGTAATAGCAGTAAACAAAATATGATCATTGATTTATTTCGCATCAATGGTTAGCATTATAATTACGTAGTCTTAAAAACTACGTTAGCTGTCTTGCCTTTTGTTATTTCGATTTTTGTTCGCTTTTAAAGTATCTATAAATACTCATTCATCATAGGAGTCGCTTCTGTATGCCAATATCCACCTATTATTAGTAAAAATTAGGGATTCATTAGAACAGTCCTACAACAAAAAAAACAGCATCCCGTTGCGACGTAACATAAGGCTACTCATAGTCGTAACATGTTCAAAAAATCACTGGAGTGCCGGGAGGTCATAAACTAATTTATGTTATGATTATTGTTGTTGAATAGCTTTATTAAAGTGGTACTTTCAGATATGAAAGGGTACTGTATTCGTTATGGACGTTTATATATTATGGTAACTGTTCGAGATTTCAACTCAGGGTTATCAAGCATATTGACCATCTCGTTGCTAATGTTTACGGTGGTAGGGCCACGCAGCAGCCTCGGCTGTTGCACGAATGGGCAGGCCCGTCCGGGTAAGTACCACGACCTCACAGAAGACCGGCGTAAAGTGGAAGTATGACAAATACTTTCGCGTTTCGTCTGGTGAGTGAGGTAGCCGGAGCCCAATTTTCAAAAGGTTGTCATCCCTCGAGTGTAGCCGATGTCCATGGGCGGCACTTAACATCAGGTGAACCGTCTGCTCGTTTGACAACTTTTCGCATAAAAAAAAAAAAAAAATGTTCATAAAGCATTTAAATGTAATTTATAAGTAAAACATCATGAGGAGTTCTGCGTGCATTTAAAATACGATAAACATTTAGCAGATGAGTGTGCATAACAAAGAATTAGCCAAGTTGGTGAGATCCCGACTAGCAGGTTATCTACGAATGGATTTCGAGCATCGGACTTCTTAAGTCTAGAACTACTAAAATTTATACTAAGCAAAGAGACGATTTTTCCTTAGTATAAATTGACATTGTCAAGTTTATAAGTTCAAGTTTTTAATAACTCCGGTCATGTTAGGAGTTTGTAACATTATTTTCACCTCATTCAATTCATATTTGGGTCGAGTGGTAGACATCTTTTTTATCTGTACTACGAGGCTTCTCATATGTACTCATATAAAATATATCATTTGTTTTTCTTTATAAAATTGCTTTTCTGAAGTAGTCGCAAAGAATATGTCGCCTGGGTTTTAATGTGTCAGTTTTACCACACCCTCACTTGTCTATGAAACGTAGTAGTCTAAACCGAATGTAAGTTCTTCAATTAAAATGATGTAATTAACAAAAAATGTACAACACGTTAAAATATACATAAATACTGATCTGCACAGATTTCGGGTTTGATTACAAAAACCACTATATCAACACACATATTAAATCAACATGTATATGTTGTGTCTGCGTTGATAATGAACTCGTAATGATTTGTTAATCTTGTTTCAATAGAAAATTTCCAATAGTTGCTAGTTTCCAAACGGGTTTTGTTAGCAGTTTTTCATTGATAATATTTGTAGCTCCAATATTATTTCCTGTAACAATACTGTAACTATTATTTGAAAGCCACTGTGGCACATTCATTAGAATGAATAATATTGTTTTAAGAGGCGTATGTCACATTAGCTTAGTGTGCTCACAAATTTTATTACAATTTTGTTGCACGTTTTTCATTAGAGTTTCCATTTCATATCACAAACACTATCTTTATTACGTTTAGGAATTAATTTTTTTTTTATAGTGCTAAACTTAAAAGTAAACATTAAAATTTGTAGAAAAAAGTACGAAAAGATTGTCGCCGCTGTGGGAATCGAACCCACGTCTTTGGCATTCGCGGCCTGACGCTTTAGCCACTAAGCTAAACGGCTTACGCCCACAGCGGAGACAATCTTTTCGTACTTTTTCTACAAATTTTACATTAAGGAATTTAAAAGCTTAGTGAAAAGTGAGTACTACTGTCCCCGCCTCCCCGTTCATGATTGAGAGTGCGACAAAGACTTTAAAAACTTTTAAGTGCCTATGGAAATACTGGAGCCGTGGACTGCTTGGAAAATGCTCAAGTATACAAACTGACTGATGTGTGACACTTTCTTAATGATATCCTCTTTGAAAAGCGCTCATGTGACAACCGTGGAAACGTCGAATCGATTTCCTCTGAATAAGTAACTTGTCGCGTGTTGCACTGTGTGAGACATTCATTACTGGGTAACTCTCTGTTTAGTATTCCATTTATAGTTCGGACAGGTTGTCAGCTTTCAGCCAAAATGTTTATAATAAAGGTTATTTATGATTAACGCGTACAGATACTAAATAAGTCAATTATGTCTGAAAAGGCAGTGTTCAGCTGTAACTCTGGACTAGTACACTCTAGATAAATTTATAAAAGGTTTATTTAATTCATATTCCTTCATAGTAATGGTTTACTTAATATATCACATTATTGACGAAAGATCTCTGTGTAAAGTAACTAACACTAAATGTAGTACTAGCGTTAGTAACTAACTACCTCTAGTAACATAACAAAGTTCGTCCGGCAACCCTAGTGCAGCCTTAACGTTGCCCGTCTTTTCGTTATAATATATAGGTAGGCTAGCGGCTATTACTTTACTCTTGCTTACGTTGTCTCCAAAATTATTTTAAATATTTCCTACATGCGGTAGTATTCTCCCGTATTTTTAACCGTCAGCACGTGGTATGCTATAATTATGTTAGTATTGACAGCAATTGATCAAATTTGCTTTCAAACTGACTAATGATGAATTGGATCAATATACATTGCAGTAAATTATCGTCTTGGTTGCAAAAACTATCAGTAAGTTTTTTATAAAACTATTTTCGTTCTTTTTCACCCTCTTCTCACTGACTTATTTTAAGGCATTGTAAGTTATATTTATATTTATTAATTACTATCTTCTACATACTGTTTCACCGAGCGGTTTGTTAATTTATAAATTTGCACGTATTAATTGAATAATTATATAAATTACTACTTATTTACTACGTATTAATTTCATTAAAAAAAAATCTAAGATTTTCTATTACGAGTATAAATAACATTTCTAATACTATGTTCTGTTAATTTTCTCAAGATAGATTTGTAAGTTTCATTAAAACATCGTCAACTTGAGATAATTTACATAAAGGAGAAAATTTAATTGCGTGTAAGTAATCTTATGAAATTGCTTTGGCGACACGATAGCGATTCAACAATTTAACAACGTTAGGAAAATATATTAAAGGGTCGAATTTATTGGTACGAGCACCTATTAATAAGTAATAGGTAATCAATGTACAGTAATATATATAAAAATAATCAATAAATGTACATTTACTTTTACTTTTGGTGGGCGACAACGATTTAAATAGTTGGTCAGTAGGAGCTCGTCTATTGCGTTACTGTTAATCTACTACGCTGTTGCATTTCGTCTGGAAGTGAGGTACAGTCTTAGTGTTATAAACACGCCAGTGTCCTAAGCGTCCATGGATCCTAATTTGTCATCAAGTACACCGCGTGCTTTTTTGCCATCTCTTAAACATTCACAAATAGTGATATTAAATAAACTAAATACATAAAACTCGAATCGCAATGATACGTCCTATTCTTTTTGGAATATTCACGGTTACAGATCACGCTTTATAGGCAATCTCTTATATATTTAATAACCTATATGGCAAGCGGATAGCACAAGCTGCTTCTGAGACGATTGTTAGGTTTTAAGACCATTAGTTATCATCACACCCACAGTGATAATAACTAATGATCTAAACTGAAGGAAATCAATAAACCCTTAATAGGCTACTAATTCAAGACCGTCATTACGAACACATTTATCAGGATGCTTACAAATTTTACTATTTGTTACTTAAAACTCTTTTACAGAGATTTATATTTGTACACTATACATTTTTATAGGTAAATGAATGAAGCAATTTCCTTATTCAAGTACGTACTTTTACCAAGTAAAAAATTTCCTTCGCATCCAAATGATTCAAATATTATGATCTTATTCAAATATTCAAGCGAATAAGACAGAAGAAATAGACGTTATATAACTTTAAATAAGTCAGGAATGATGTAAAGGTTGCGGTTAGCTGCTGCATCTCTAAATGCGGACCTTTCATACGGAACTTTTATATGAGATAAAAGCTGAGTGCTTTTTTTCGCGACATCATAGACATAACAAAGACTGACATTAGTTATTTATATGGCACTAAGCAGTGTAAAAGTTTTAGTTCTACTGCAACACCTGCAGTACATATTTCCTAACATTCACTTTACTTAGTAACCGCCCACACGTCTTACCCAGCGCTGAAGGTAGAAATAGTGTTCTAGTTTTAAAAGCTTTCTGAGTCAGTGACCGCCTAGTGGTTAGCATTGACATTCGCATTGGCGTGTCATTAACTTTCCGTTTATATAATTTACGAAAGTATTTTGCAAAATCCAATGTCGTACACATGTATGTACATGTTCAAATATTTAACATTATATAGCAGTTTTGCCAAATAACTTTAATTTGTTAAATTCACAGTTCACAGTGGCTGTAATTACGAAAAATATAAATTGTCTCTTTTGGATTAGTTGCTGTAGTATTGAACCAAGAAACGTTATTGTTAATTTCTTAACGTGGTCTTAAAGTATTCAGTTTAATATAGTCCGCATTCATTTAAGTCCGCAGTTGTTTTATTTTCGTTTACATATCACCAGGTACAATTATAATTATTTTGTTTAATTAAAAATCATTCCTTAAAGAAATAATTTCATAGCATTTTTATGTTTAGAATATCCGACATAAATGACCCCGGGATATAGGCCTGGAAAATTTTAAACGGCATTTTGTATCGCTTAGGGCAAAAATTTATTTATTATGTTATTCATTTGTGTTTAATATATAATATATCCGCTATAAAACAAAACTCTCTTTATTTTGATGGCATAAAGACAAACAGCGATAATCAACTTTAGTCTTGCGGTCTTGAGATCACAAATTCAAATCTTCAGTTCATCCACTAAAGCTTCTATTGTTTTGAAGATGTGAAATCCAAAAAGTGGAATAATTTGTGCTTGAAAATAGTTAAAAATAGATGCCACCGCTTGTCTCGTTATCTTCAACTATCCCCGCTGCCGATTATACAAAAAAGTTTAATTATCCGGTACCAAACGCTTTCCGCCATTAATAATCAAAATCAAATAATCCGAACTGATTGCAACTATAGCTTGTTCTATACACAAATAATCTTAACAGAAATGTTCGTATATTTAACAATCTATTTATTAAGCATACGATTATTTCTGTTAAGCTGGCTTTTCGCTATTGAATATTTTTATTTATTTTATTTATTTATTTAAACTTTTACACAAAAAAAATTCGTATTGTGTATAGGCGGACTTAATGCCTAAGGCATTCTCTACCAGTCAACCTATGGGCGACGCAGAGACAAAAGAGGCAGGTGTAAAAAGTTTCAAACCAAATTTTAATTTAAAACAAAAGTTATATATATATTCATATATACATAAATTTAAGACATATACATGAAAATATATAAAGTATATAAACATATTAAACCCAATATAACAAAAATATATTACTTTATTTAAGCATACAAAATAGAATACATATACTATAATGTTCACAAATACTTAATAAATATACATAAATAAATAATATACGATATCAATAACTACTGATTATTTCATTGATTATTTCTGCTGCCAACTTACTTAGATATAGTTTTTTTATCTTATTCTTAAAAGCAATACGTTCAGTGGTCTTCCTGATGTCATACGGAAGGTCATTCCAAAGGAGAATGGATTGAACGGGAAAAGAAGAGTACATAAAACTAGAGTTGTAGGAGGGACATTGAAGCAAGAGATTATTAGAGGAGCGAAGGGTTCTGTCATGATTGGAATAAAGATATTTGATAAAGGGAATCAAATAGGAAGGGGGATTGGGAGAGGTTAATATGGAATGAAGTGTAGTGAGCATGCGCAAAACAACGGCGTTGACGAATGGGAAGCCAATTAAGTTGAGACCGAAAAGCAGACACATGGTCATACTTACGAAGGTTAAAAACAAATCGAATGCAGTTATTGAGAAGACGGTCATATTTGTTGAGTAGATCTGCATTCAGATCAGAATAGCATACATCACCATAATCGATCAAGGGAAGAATTAAGGACTGCACAAGTAAAACTTTAGTTCTGGACGGAAGAAATTTGCGTAGGCGGAAGAGACTTCGCAAAATACCGGTTACTTTTGACATGATTCGCTTGAGCATGCCAGCTTATGTTGGTGTCGATATGTAACCCAAGATCTTTTACCGATGAGCTTGGTTGGATTACGGTGCCGTTGAATACAATTGGAGGTAAACCATTTGTGTGTACCTTGTTAAGCATTCGACGACTACCAATAATTATTGCTTGGCATTTAGCGGGATTAACAAAGAGACCAAATCTATTGGCCCACGATTTTATATGCTCTAGATCTCTGTTAATCCTACCCACTGCTATAGATAAGCAATCAACATCGGCCTGCGAATAAAGTTGTAAGTCATCGGCGTATAGGTGATACGAGCATTGAAGATTTTGAGTGATAAGATTGATAAATAGAGAAAAATAACATAGGAGATAAAATTCCGCCTTGAGGCACACCAGCAATTAAGTCATTCCAACGAGAAGATTTATCATTTATGCGAAACTAACTGCTGACGCCCTCGAAGATAACTTGAAAACCAATCCAGCGCTGTGGGTGAGATCATAGAATAGGATAGGATGGAAAGAAGGATGTCGTGACTAATGACATTAAATGCGTTAGAGAAATCCACTAAAACCAACACTGTGATTTTACTGGCCTCCATTCCGCCCTAATATCACTAGTGACTTTAAGTAGCGCGGAAATTGTACTATGCCCAGGCCTGAAGCCAGATTGAAAAGGGCTTAAGAGGTTGTTGTTGAAGACATTTACTACTATCCGGAGAAATTAAATTTCACTATCCGTCTACACCGACATATCATTCAATCTCGGTCAGTTTTTATCGTAAAGTTATACAATTAAGTATACGCGGACGACTGAATGACAATTTTTATTTTCCTAAAGATTGACATTAGATTTTTCTTTCGCAATCAAATAAAAATAACGACATACCGACATTTATTTAAAATCGTACATTGAGTTTGCACGCTCCCACAAATTGGCCAGCGACGCGGTGAATAAAGAGTCACGCGCCTACCTATGTCACATTTAGAGGTAAAGAAAAGGTTTCGCAGCTAAACGCTAAATCCCTCTGAAAACCGTTGGTACACATAAAAGCTTATGACGGTGGATTATTACTTTGTGGTAGAATAAGTCTGTGGTGGTAAGCAACAATTAATAATGTGGTGATCTAATAAAGAGTTTAAAAGACAGTTATATGTATTAAAACATGTAGAAAAAGTACGAAAAGATCGTCGTCGCTGTGGGAATCGAACCCACGTCTTCGGCATTCGCGGCCTGACGCTCTAGTCACTGAGCTAAACGGCTGATAGCCACAGCGAAGAAAACCTTAACGCCTTCTTTCTACATTGTTATTTAGCATTTGAAGCAATGCATGGCGTATCTATTGTTATATCCTTTCCAGCATACAAACAATTTCGAATATCGTTTTACATCGATAATTCGAACGAGAGTCGCCATTGCTTTTTATAAATTTTTAATTTTTTTATAGTGCTAGTCCCTGCACATAAGATTTAACATTAAAATTTGTAAAAAAGTGCGAAAAGATTGTCGCCGCTGTGGGAATCGAACCCACGTTGAGATTTTCGTCGGCAATCAGCCGTTTAGCTCAGTGGCTAGAGCGTCAGCCGCGAATGCCGAAGACGTGGGTTCGATTCCCACAGCGGCGACAATCTTTTCCACTTTTTCTACAAATTTTAAAACCTGCCTAGCTGACTATAAAGTGGTAGAGTAAGTACACTTTGATTACCGAATTTATCAGTTGAAATATAAAAGCAAAAAATATATCCTATCGTACTTTTATATTTGTTTTATTGTAAATGAATAAAGAAGACTTGTTTAGTTGTATAAACTTTATTTGATCACTTACATGATATGCACGTTGGGCGTTGACAAGAATAAGAAGGAAGTAATTAATATCTATGAACGACCCAATATATCCTAATTCCAACATAGACACATTTTGTTACAATTTTTAACCGATTTTCCTTTTCCAATATTTCACTGTTCTTGTCTTCGAAATATTAGCTTTTCCTTTTCAAGTATTGTATGGACACACTTAAATGCTAGATTCTACTGAGCAGCGCTGAATACAGCTAAACCTCTTGAATATTTAAATATAGGGACATCTTAGTAGGTCGATACATTATACTTAAGAGCATTGGCCATAAATAAGAACAAAAAGTTATTCGTTGCTACAGTGAAAAATAGCAGCATGATTGCGGGTAGGCGTTTTATTGTTATTTAAAATGTAAGTTACTTAATAGTAATAAAGACTTGTACAATGATGTGAAAATACTAATTTGTTGCATCGGATATGATGGGGAAAATTTGACTTCACATCATCGCGCATCACTGCTATTTTTGCCCTTATTTAACAGTAAATTTTCCACGGTAGGATAACACTATTTTATGTTGTAAGTACGTTTTACATGCATAGACTCCATATTGACTAACAACCACTTCCCAAGTGGTTCCCTAACAACTAAGTCACACAAGTATCTTAAATTCTGTTACATTTTATTTCTCAATAACTTATTTAACTGTTAACAACTCTGGTATGTGGGATGTATTATGCCAGATTATATTAAGTGACTTGTTTAGTGTTAGCTATCACAATAAAGTTTAAATACATACGATAATATCAGTACGTACTGATATTGTACGTATGACATGTTACATATATTCATATTGTACGTATTGGGGCTTACAGTAAAAGTAATACTGCTTTTGTCCAGAAAGCTGTCCAGAATGTTTATATAGGCTAACCGCACAATGGATTTGTTCTTAGCAGGAAAGATGTATATAGGCTATATAGGCTAACTATATAACTATATAGGCTAACCGCACAATGGATTTGTTCTTAGCAGGAAAGATGTATAGGTTAAGTGTTCTTTCTCCGGTTCTTTATAATAAAAATATTTTTATTTAATAATTTACTAAGTTTTTGTCGTGATTATGTTGGCAATATTTTGGACCGTTATAGTTTGACTTTTTGTCTTCAAACTATATTGAATTTGTACATATGGCCATATTTCATAATCTTTTACAGATTAATAAATATTTAAGTCTTCTCATGCCATGATCCGCCTCTCCCATTACTATATTGTGACTCTGTGGCACTATTTCGTGGCAGATTTCACACATTTTTAATTATATCTTACACATGCATTTCTGAGATTCCCTGACGAGGTTTTTACAATCAGAAACATGATGAAACTACTCTTAAAATGCTCGCTTAGGTTGCTGGAATATACTGAATTAATAGCGAGCTAGGCACCAATTCAGCCGGCAGGTCGAAGTATCATGGTATTTATAATTTTAAGTCAGTAATTAAAACATAGACAGAAATGCAAATAAAATTCATCAAAGTCGTAGTTTTATAACTATTTTTCAACATAATTCCCTTAGCTTTGGTCCGTCGCCAAAAATCTATTATTTTTAATTGCTGTTATAACCAACGCAAATTACCGAAGCGCTTATCGAAAGATTTTCGTTTACTTCGATATTTAAGCAACAAAAGTCGTAATCAATTAAAACGTGAGCATTTTTCTTGCTATATTTTACTTGCGAACTGTTTTAAAGCATGTATGTATAACATATCAATCAAGCTGATGAGATGATCAAAAACAATATAGTTGTTACTCAAGGGAAATATATATTATGTTTATTAAATCCGAATTTTGTGTTCGTTTTTATTAAAAACTAGCGACCCGCTCTTGCTTCGCACGGGTGCAATTTATTATACATATAAACCTTCCTCTTGAATCACTCTATCTAGTAAAAAAAGCTCCATCAAGATCCGTTGCGTAGTTTTAAAGGTCTAAGCATACATAGGGACAGACAGACAGCGGGACGACTTTGTTTTATACTATTTAGTGATGCATCGACTTTTTTGGTTGGTTGGTTGGTTCTTTGGTTGCATCGAAACCCACATAATACAACATAAATAAATAAAAAAAGGCAGAAATCGAAAAAGGTGTTCACATTTCAGTATAGTATTTTATTTATCGCAATATGACTAGAGAACCATCAGTTAATTGCACTCCATGATGTTTCACGAAATATTTGTTAAACCGAATAAATAAAATTATATAGAAGAGAGCGTAGAAACGTTGAACTCATGTGCCTACGGCAAACAACTAACTATAATGGATTGACAAACCTTTACCGATCCTCTATACATCAGTTATTCGATAACGGCCCTCTGCTATACAATATATATTTTTACTCCGCACAAAAGCGTCATGACGTTGCATATAATTATTTTTTTATATTCACCCGAGAATTGCATTTCGATTGATCATCTAACGCGTATATAGTTTTATTGTTTTATATTCTCGAAATTTGAAGTGCTTTGCTATTGCATGCGAATAAGGATATCATGCCCACCAAATGAAAAGATGCGTTGGATATTGTGAATTATTCGTTAAACCCAGATATTGTTTATCAACTTTAAAAAAACAGCATAAATGTTTATTATCTAATGATCTGACATGATCTGATGAGCAACTCTAATGAGTTGCTTAGTAAATCGAAAGGATCCAAAATGAAATAAAGCTCCCCGTAAATTAATTGAAATTGTTGGACGCAGAGTCAAATATTGCCAAATACCGAAGTTAATGTTCAAAGGAGAGGTTAATAAACACAAGTGACACGTTAAAAATAAAATTTAAATGAATTTTCCGAAGAGTGAGACCTAACGTCCTTATTAGCTGAACACGGATTTGAGTAAAATATATATTTACATATAATAGATATAAAAAAATTATGTATTATTGTTGTTTCTAACGATGGTAGAGCCACGCAGCAGCCTCGGCACTGATCCACGAATGGGCAGGCTCGTCCAGGTAAGTACCACGACCTCACAGAAGACCGGCGTAAAGTGGAAGTATGACAAATACTTTCGCGTTTCGTCTGGTGAGTGAGGTAGCCGGAGCCCAATTTCCAAAAAGGTTGTCAACGCATCTGCAAACCCTCGGGTGTAGCAGATGTCTATGGGCAGCGGTATTCACTTAACATCAGGTGAACCGTCTGCTCGTTTGGCAACTTTACGCATAAAAAAAAATTAAGTACACTTGTGTTCACTTTTGTAGCCTAACAAAATAAAATTAATTAAAAATGTTACACCCTGTGTCAGTATTCTTTGTTTGTGAAAAAGACATAAAATGCAATCGATAACGTTTTATAATTATAAATAACTTGGAAGCATAAATGTCAAAAAGTTGTTTCCTATGCAACCAACTTCATCATGTTTCTTTTCGAGGGTCGGTATGCGCGCGCATCACAAAAATTTCACTCTAATATTTTTTTCCAAACGCGCCATAAAAACTATAACTTTAAAAATGTTAATAAATATTGTAAACCTCCAACAATTAAACAAACGTTTAAAATACAAAAATTAAGAAACGTAGAACTAGAAACGTAAATGCTTTCAAATACAAAGGTATAGTAAAATATGTTTTGTATTTAAATTGCATCAAGTAAATAGACATTTTTATTAACATTGTACAAATATATGTCTTTGATAGCGTATTCCTCAAAGTATTTTGTAACGTTATTGTCAAAATAATTTCACTCTTAATTCGTATTAAAATCGTATATGTGTTTTATTATGTCATAAATTTTACCGCAAAAAATCTCCTTTCTAATGGTTTTACAGTACAGTGCCCTTGGAATTTGTCTCCATTATAAGCAATTTTCCTCTTCAAGGCTCAAGACAATTTCTTTTTTATGGCATTATCCCTTTCGTTTACTGTCTTTTTTATTACTTATCAAAATTTTCCATCACTTGGCACTCGAAATAATTTTTCTATATATGTAGTGACTTATATTTTCAATATGAGTTTTTTCAATCTGAGAAGGTGGCACCCGATCTGGCGGTTCACATAACCTGATGTTAAGTGATAATCACGGCCCATGGACATTTGCAACACCCTAACGCCGTGTTTATGAAACACTGATCATCGTAGAAATTAACTAATCAGCTGTGAAATGGCTTTTTACGACTGTGTCCTAAAATATTTATATTTTTTATTTTATTATATATAATTATATTATAATAATAACATTATTATTATTGACTTAATATTTGCTATTCAAAACTATTGTTCTGTTGTGCTCAGTGATACGCTTGCTGAATAAACTGCTTCGCGGTTGACTGGCGTATCGATCGGCTTGGGACAAACGCTGCCGTTGACGTCCCCTGCGTAATCGCTTCGCCTTTTCCCGTGATCGTTTTCAGGTAAAGCTACCACTACCATCTTTATGATATCATAAAAAACTGTTGTATATACTATTCATAGGTCGAAGTCAGTAACAATCAACATAAAACTGTTTTTAATAACAGTAGTTGTATGTTCCTTTTTTGTAGAGCAATTACTGTTTTAATTATACTGATGTTATTAAAATTTGTAGAAAAAGTACGAAAAGATTGTCGCCGCTTTGGGAAGCGAACCCACGTCTTCGGTATTCGCGGCCTGACGTTTTAGCCACTAAGCTAAACGGCTGATTACCACACCGAAGAAAATCTTAACGTCTTTTATATACATTGTTATTTAGCAATTGAAGCAATGCTTGGCGCATCCATTATTGTATCCTTTCCAGCATACAAAATATTTCGAATATCGTTTTATAACGAAAACTTCGAACGAGAGATGTCGCCAATGCCTTTTAGAAATTTAAAGTTTTTTGTAGTGCTAATCTCTGCACTTAAGATTAAAGATTAAAACTAGGTATATACTGGTTTTACTGTCCATAATATGTTTTGAGAGGTTATGCGAGACCTGGTAAAACGTATTACGCGGTAAACGCTAGACAAAAGTATACTTCTAATGGAGGGTCGCCCTACACTACGATGGCCAATACGAGGCCACTCGAGAACCCTTCCTCTCCTTCCGTTATCGGTTCTTCGAGCTACATAGCCGGCCATTGCCACTACAGCCTTCTACAGTCTTCTGAGCTATGTCGGTTACCTTTGTTATACTGCGGATGTCTTCATTGCGAATAGCAAGCAGAGAAATAAAGAATGTAGCCCCCTTCATAGCTCGTTGATCCACAGAAACATACAGCCAACAGTGACCCTAATATAGGTTTAATGCCAGCTTGTCACGGGTGCAATAACCTAATTGATTCCGTAAATCTGCCGCTTTCTTAAATCCATTTTCACCGAGTTAGGAGCTACTTTCAAGGGGATACTTAGCAAGGCGACAGCTTTTTGATCGATACATCATATTTTTAGTTTTGAGCTTATCGATTTTATAACTAAATAATAAAACACGAAGATAGCGTAAAAAGAAGAAAACACAAAAGAATTCTTGTTTTTATATAGTTATAATAACATTTTAAATGTATATTTCTTTGCATAAAACTGTAGTTGCCATAAAAATACCACGGTTTGTAATTTGTCATTTGAATTTGCGTCTGAGGCTAAAAAATAAGTTCTAAATAATTTTGTTATTTTAGAATTCGTGAATTTCTTTTGACTTACTTAATTTGTTAGGTGGTCCATTAAAATTAGGGATCCATGATGAAAACTTGCAAAACACAATCAATTAGTTTGTCCTCACGTACGAGTAAGGCGAAACCAACACAACGCGTACAAAAGATCCATCAACTTTTCAGTGTGGTTCTCAACGCCCCAGCCAACGATTCATACAGTCAACGGCTATTGGGGTCACGGTGAGTGCCAAACCTCAATGGCCCATAGGCGACATTGCTCCCCATAGATAGCGCATGCATGAGCTAATGCACGGCCCTACCCAATTTGGAGAGCCGTATCAAGCTCGTGGTATCTGACTATCTCATAAGTTCTGCGTTAGATGAAGCTTGAATATTCTATAAAGAGAAAGCTATAACAAAATCCAAATTAAGGTTGAAATACTTCAGTTTCTAAAGTATTACTTCAAATAAATAATTACAATGAACCATTATAGTATAACACATTTCGTGGGAGTATTTTCAACTATCACATCAAAGTTACAAACAGTTAAGGTACAATGTTAATAACAAGATAAGAAATCTAGGTAGAATCTAAAATTACATTTCCATAATTGACCATTAACACCGACCCAGTAGAAACCACCCAAGTCTTCACTTTGATCTTTTTGCGAAGCATTTATGAACAAATAATGGTAATAATTTCATGATTCATATAAAATCTGTTTGATGCCTTTGGTTACCGTAATACCTGTAAGCAACTGTATAAATAAGTAACTTCGTTCGCTTGGTTTTCAACTCCTATTTGCGATAAAGAAATTTCGATTTTGATTAGTGCGGTATTTTTTTTCTGTAGGTAATATCTAGAAGAATATTTATTACGAAAATAAGTAGGCATGTCCATAATGATAAAAGCAAATTTAACTTTCACATTTACGTAATAAAATTGTCAGCGCATTTACGTTAGGGCTAAATCTGTGTGGGAATCTACGAGCCTCGGCCCAAGCTTGGCGGTGCTTAAAGTCACAGACAGAAATAGCGTTTGTATTTAATCTAAATCTTTCACTGTCAAGTCGATAAGCTTTTAACTGATATTTGCAGCTATAAGAGCTATACTAGCGAAGTTGTTTCATATTTATAATAGTAAAAGCGTTATCAACTTTAAAATATAAAATGCTCTCTTTTTAAATGTTATTTTTCGTAGATAAACTAACGCTTTGGGCTTTGAACCTACGGCTTCATCTACGTTCTTGTGTTGTACTGAAATCTCGCATTGGTATGTATTTTGATATTCGCATTTGCAAGAAACGATGCGAATAATACTTATTTATCATGATTTTATTTTTGTCTTAAAGATTTTAGTGACGAATTCTTTTAGAAAGGGACTAAACGATAAATTTTGTCACAGTTTTTGAGTCTTAAACTTTTTCTTTACTGTATTACCTATAATAATAACAATAACAATTTACATCTGGTTTACTACTTGATTGTTATCACATTGAAATTATTATATCAATTTCAGATATTCAGCTATTGACTGTGTTTTAACATGCAATAATTAAAAAAAATATCATCACATCATATTTGCATGATTTATTACATGTTAACCATCTTAACTACTATAACAAGCTATTAACTATGGCATCAGTTATGTAAAAAGAAGTAAATAAGAAGTAATTTCCCGTAAATTTGTTCCTTTAGAAATTTTATGTAATCTAAAATTTACAGGACATAAATCATTCATGTGTAAAACCACCTTATCTAATCAATCTGTTTGCTACATAAGTATAATTTTCATACCGTTATCAGATATAAATAAGTGCTACATTTATCCACACCGTCTGTCGAGGCAAGCGAAGGTTCTTTTTTAATAAATAACAGAAAATCTCTCGTCAGTTTTCCATTTTCGTAGTTCATTCTTGATTTTTAATACGGAAAAATGAAAGTCGTTATTCATTTAAGTCTCATAAAAACATTCTAATGACAGTCTTATTTGCAACAGGGTACTTTCGCAATTCATCTCCATCAGTTCTTGTTCTCCCACGTTTTTATTTCGCACCTTACTTATATAACGAATATTAATGAAATCTCTGCCGACTTCCAAAATCGTTTCGAAGGAAAAATTTGAATTATCGTTTCACAGTGAAATTAAAACGATATTTATTCATTTATTCATAACTACATATTTTGTTAGTCGATTTTATTATTAATTCGTAATTTTAAGACGGTACAGACAATGCGATAGGCTTGCGAGCTTTTTACTGATACTTACAATTTGATCTTTCCTGCTTGTTGCCATGTCAATAAGTAGATAACGGTTTTTCACGTTAAGACTCACAGGAATCAGCGATTTAGTAAATAGTAAAGGTTGAAGGTTGGATAACCTTTATCAATTTTTGCTTAAAGTGCGGGTGTTCCGAATTTGTCGTCTTGACATTTTGATGCATTAACAACAAAACCAAACCTATTAAACCAATAATAAAAAAAACTATTTTACCGATTTAATCGCGTTTTAATTTTCTATCAGATCATTTTTAAGAGAATTTTGTACATTTGTAGGTTATCAGCAACAGTATGATACGTACGTAATTTAATGAGTGGTAAGATTTATAAAAAAATTGAAAATTAAAGAGTCAAGTCTTGAAGAGAAACCCAAGTTGAGTCAACTTGATGATAAATCGCCGACATTAACTTACTTTTGGTACCCTCGAAGTTATAGTAGATTTTTTTTATTTAAGTAGGAAATTGTTACTAGCTTTGCTTCCGCTTAGCGTCGCTTCCCATGAAGATACCTATTCACATAGGAACAATGATTTTTAAATTTTCGATAAGAATGGTCCCAGCGTATCAAGCTCATCCGTATTTCCTTTGACATCCATGCTTGCTGGACGGCGCTTCTGCCTTACTTCTTTGACACGGAAATGAACTTGTATATATTCGGGACCAATGTGAACCTTATCATTTAAGATGCCTTCACTAAATGCTCCAATTCAATATATGCACACATATTCTATGCATCCATATATTGTTGCTCTACGTTCACCTTAGCAAAAGAACGTATGTGTGGATAAAATATTTATTTATAAAATTGTTTACTTATATTATAATAAATATCGTACGTTTGAGAAATTTAAATTTTTTATAGTGATAATCTCTATAAAAAATTTCTCTGCACTTAAGATTGAACACTAAATTTGTAGAAAAAGTACGAAAAGATTGTCGCCGCTTTGGGAATCGAAACCCACGTCTTCGGTATTTGCGGCCTGACGTTTTAGCCACTAAGCTAAACGGCTGATTGCAACACTGACGAAAATCTTAATGCCTTTTATCTACATTGTTATTTAGCATTTTAATTAATTAATTAGTTTAAAAAAAATTCTACAAATATAATATCGTCCGTTTGCTAATTTGAAATAATTTTTTAGAGATGCGACAATTGCAAGAAATGTGAGACATAAAGCTTTTATTCATGATCTATCAATGGAGAATCATATCACATCGTCTGAAACAACAACAAAGAAGAGATTTTGAGATCTTCGTTTCATGACACAACATAAGCTTTGCAGTATCTGGCCGCGTTACCGGAAGACGCGGCACCAATCCCGCAGCGCAAAAATTTTTTGGATTGGTGCTTTCTACAAAAATTCACACTGAGTACGAAAAAATTTATCTTAAATTAAATTTAATCATATTTATTTAAACCTCAAAATAAAGAGAATTTTTTATTTTCATTTAGAATATATCGTTCAAAGAAATAATGACTTTAACAAATGACACCTGTAAATCAACAAGTTGCATATTCAATTATGTTGAATTAATACATTAAGAACATTTTTTATTTATATATTATATTTCTTATAAGCAAAATTAATTATAAGCAAAAGCCACTTAGATTAGATAGATAGTTAAGACTTAATATCAGCCTAATAATTAGAAATTTCACACTGCACCGATGTGAAATCGAAGCGTCGATTTTAGAATTAGCCTCAAAGCAGTCGCAAATGGAATAGCCTATTTATGGAAATTGTTTCATTGAGAATTTCCGATCGAAACGACGCAAGCGATTTTCATCGGCGCGTACACTGAAAAGGGTGCTGAAAATTTACTACCTTTATTGTGAAACATTTTTAGCGAGGTATTCGTTAGCGGTATTGCAATTTTCAATACTATAAATTATTGTTAATATGGAGAATGTACTTATAAAATCATCGTATGGAAATGTACAGATTTCCAAACAATGATTTAATAAATACTAAATGGTTTCAAAATACACGTAATTAAAAATTGGCATTTCGAAAATATGGACTATGTACTTACCCTTGTGTACCCTAGTGTGTACATGTAGGTTCAATTCTTTTGATGATTATCCGTAACATTCAAAATACAAACAAATATTTTACTAAATACTCGAAGTAATGTAGAAATTTCCGAGACTTTATACTTTCATTACATTTAACAACACCTTTGTAAGTCGTGAATAGTGCGATGCATTTGTGCATAATATTTTAATATTTTATTTTTTTTAGTAAGAAAGTGGTAAGCTGACAGTTCACTTGATGTTAAATGATAACCGCCGCCCATTGACATTTGCAATACCATGTAGGGGTCTACACCCCTACATGGTACATCTACATCTACATGCATTGTTGATATTCTGAGGATGTTTATCTCAGTGGCCTAGTGTGCACTACCCATCTTTATATATCTGAAACGCCACGTGGTTTTTATGAGCTTTAGTTTAATTTGCCATACAATACGAGCAAATGGTTGTCTAGTAATAATAATAATACAAACCTTTTGAAAAGGTGAAAATATAACGTAATATTTAAATGAAGGAATTGATATATTTTTTTTACTAGTACTTATATAATTTTTCTAGTACAGAGTATGACTGTTAAGATCGGAGATCCGCCATATTGTTGATGTGCCTCTTACTTGTTAAAGTCATAATCGTTATTATTGTGGCTATAAAAGGGAAAAATAAAGGTATTCAAAACAATGTGTTACCAATACTTTTAACCTTTGTTAAAAGAATGTTAAATTTTCCTAAGCGATTTAGTACATCAATAACCGCCTTGTAATCATTTTGAACACCATTAATACAAAATGAAAAACAATGACGTAATTGACCCAATTTCATTGTTTGAAAAGACCTGTGTTTTGCACCGAGAAAAGATGACGCATTTTGTTGGATTTTTTATCAAAGCTCCGTCCATTATTTCAATGGATGCTCAGATACTTATAGATGCTGCTGAAAACCTTTTACAATGTCTTTATTTGAATTGGTTTTGTACATTTTTTAGTCGGGGGCAATGTAGATAGATGATGTCATCCAGCTTAGCCGGTAGTCATGGTGGTAACTAACATTCGTTAAAAGACATTCTAATAATATTCAATTTACGACAATAACAGGATCTCCGCTTTGTTCGAATTATTTGGTGCCATAGTCGCTAATCTAATTGGCGACGGAAAAAACTTAGCTTATACATGATTGAAATTTGAGCCAAGAAAAAACTTGTGAAAAATGAAAATGAAAAAAAAAAATTGCCACCTTAATGGGATAGTTCGAGAGAGACGTTTGTGTCTTCTTTTTACTGCCGATTATATTCAATACAAATATAAATGCAATAATTTGAAACTGAATAGGTAATTAATATTAAAAAAATACTAATTATTTCATGAAATACAGCCACTAATACAAAAATGTATTATTATTAGTTAGCTTAGTTTTCTTAATTATTTCACTTTGGAAAGTTATCAAAGGAAAGTACCTAATCATTACAATTGTTATTGTTACTTATAATTGAGTCGAAAATTAAAATCTTAACTGTATTTTGAAAACTCATACAGCCAGCCAACCCAGCTTCCTTTCATATTTTATATTAATAATCCTTGAGCCAGCTTTCAACAAACAAAAAGTTGGTGTAAGCTCTCAAGATCGCTAAGACTTTTCTAACGGTGCGCTAATAAAAAAGAGATCAGATTCTTAAACTAAAATGTATCTTCATTTCTTTTAAGACTTTGTATTCAGGGTTGTATGAGAAAATGTGTGTAGATGTTTAAAGTTATCCGCTATCGAGAAAACCTTTTCATACTGCTAATAAGCTCAGATATCGCGGATAGCTCGGTGGTAGGGCCACGTAGCAGCCTCGGCTGTTGCACGAATGGTTAGGCTCGTCCGGGTAAGAAGACCGGGTCCTCACAGAAGACCGGCGTAAAGTGGAAGTATAATGCTTTCGCGTTTCGTCTGGTGAGTGAGGTAGCCGGAGCCCAATTTTCAAAAGGTTGTTAACGCATCTGCAAACTCTCGGATGTTGCAGATGTCGACAGGCGGTGGTTTTTACTTAACATTTGGTGAACCACCTGTTCGCTTGGCAACTTTTGACATAAAAAATATGAGATTTTTCTTTTATAATATCTTCATATATATAATTTTTCTGTATGTTTGTACGTCACTGAACTCCTCCTAAACGGCTGGACCGATTTTAATGAAATTTTTTGTGTCTTCATGTCGATTCGAGAATGGTTTAGATTCACAATTCGGTCCACAACATTTTTTTAAATTTCTAAGTTGTCAAATTTAAGTCGTGTATACAGGACAACGTCTGTCCGGTCCGCTAGTTATGCTATAAAAATATTCAAGATATGTAAGAGATGCAACTAGTTAACTAGTTGCATCTTGAAGAAATCGAACCCATGCAAGTCACTATGCCGAGGTCAATTGCCTCACCAATCCGCGGTGTTTAATCTCAATCAATAATGTAAGTGTTAAAAGTATAAGAGACTAAATAAAACATAATGAGCCCAAACCATGACACTATCGTCCAGTTTCTAATACTGGGTGTTAGTATCACGACGGCGCTGGTAGGCCCATGAGGTCAGGGTACATTCAAAAATGTGTACAAGTAGGTATAACACTTAATTAGCCGGCGTTGAATTATTTCGTGTATAAAAACGTGTAAAACCTACTTATGTATGATTAATTTGACATTAATATTAATATAAATGGCGGTCACTAACTTTATATTGATTACCGATCGGTATAGCCCTCGAAGAACTGATGATATGACATGACATGACTGAGTGATGACCACGAACGGAAAGACGTAGAGTTGGAAGGCCTCCCTCTAGTTGGACCGACGACATTGTAAGAGTCGGGCAGCTGGTGGATGCAAATGGCGAAGTGCCGTTCGTTGTGGCATTTTAAGGAGGAGGCCTATGTTCAACAGTGGACGTCTTGCGGCTGATGATGTTGATGATGACGATAGCTTAGATTATTTAAGCATAAACTTCTAATTTGCTATTGATGAATTTAATTTTCAGGGCTTGATGTATAGTACAATAATTTCAACCATGAACTTGTTCGAGCAAATATTCCACTCCTATTATTGTCATTTTACATCTTAAATGATTAAATAACTTCTTATAAAATTTCAATTCTTTATCGGATCTACGGAATTAAACCGAAACAACTGATTAAGCATGAATAGTTAACATAGATAAAATAATGCGCACGTACTTGGGGTAGCGAGTATATCCCGCATGGGATACTTAGAAAGTCAGAGGGGCCGCGGTTGCGTTCCTTCAGGAGATTCCTCATCAAGACTAAAGATGAGTAACGTGGGGTTTTAGTCGGTGGGAATCCAACATAACCTGTCTAGCCCCCTGGGTAGATAGTTTGTGTTGGAAACTTTAAGATCCCATATATCCTTTCCCTATTAAATAAATATTTGTTGTGGCTGACCATAGCCAGTGTTGTGGATCGAAGGTTTGATTCATGACTATTTAGCATGGCTGGTATTTGTAAAACTTGACATTTTAAATCGTATGAACATGACAATGGCAGAGAGCTCATATTTCAGCTGTGGTAGGGCCACGCTTCGGGTTTGTTGCACGAATGGGTAGGTTCGTCCAGGAAAGTACCACGGCCTCACAGAAGCGGAAGTATGATAGGCGTTTCTAATTTATAGGTTGTTACGTATCTACCACCCGTCAGGTTTTGTAGATATCTACGGAAGGCGATAATGACTTAATATCGGGTGAACCGTCTGCTCGTCTGACAACTTTTCACATTAAATTATGTGATAAGTTGCGAATACATCACTACATAGTATAAAACAAGGTCTTCCCGCTGTCTGTCTGTCCCTATGTATGCTTAGATCTTTAAAACTACGCAACGGATTTTGATGAGATTTTCTTAAGTAGATAGAGTGATACAAGAGGAAGGGTTATATGTATAATTCATGCATAATTTAGTAGAGAAACTGATAATTTTAAAGGTTTCTAATGCGATGTCGAAAACAAACATTCAGCATTGCACCCGTGCGAAGCCGGGGCGGGTCGCTAGTTATTCAATAATTTGCGAAATATATATTACATCCAACAGTCTCTATTTGGTCGGGCTCACATCCTTTCATTTTCTAATTAAAATTTAGTAAGTCTAGTGTAAATTGGTATTACGTATGCAAAAGCGGTGTCAAAGGAATGCGGCGCTGACATTTACGTTACAATTAATATCGTTCCGCTTTTAATTGTCCATGTAGTTACTGAATACGAGTATACTGATTGGCTACAAAATAAATTAAAAAAGGCAGATGATTGGCTACTATTTGCTTCTAGCCAACGTCAACTTTTTATCAAACGTCTCGTTAAAGCGACCTACAATGTCCTATAGCATTTGTGGTTTCATCATGTATAATTAAATCGATTCCACTCAAATCTAAAGTTTCAAGCCCCTGAAAACAGAAGCACTAGAATAAAATGAGTATTTATAATTATTTTTTATAGTTATAAAAATTTATTAAAAAATATTTCCCTACATTCTTTCGGCTCGTGTTTATACACGTTTATATACGTGTATAGATTAACCACTAGAGTGGGATTGTAAAAATAACACAGATGTTCGTAGTTAGTACAGCAAAAAATCAAAAATACATTGCGAGATGTTTTTGCCGATTGTAAATATATCCTTCATTTTTTTATTTACGTAAATTATCACAAATTAAAAACGCTAATGCTTCAGTTTTTGAAATCGAAATGATATACACATATTATTATCGGATACAGTTTAATAAAGTGTTACGTCAGCGCATAAGCAGTTAAATGATTATAATTAATGTTAGTTAATTGATCGAAACGTAATGGTCTTATGCTGAGCTCAGAAACGAAAAGAGAAAAATAAATAAGCATTCTATTTTAGTTGTATCCGAAAGTTTTTATTATATTTTCACTCAAAAAGTTGAACAACAGCGCTGAATAGTCGTTCAATCCCAAACCACACATTTAACTAGAACTTAACTCAAGATAAATAACTTAACTCAAGGTCCACATCGCTCGAGCTTGTTCATGTTCGGAATCGATTTGAATGAATGTGGTTTTAATTAAATCGTATTGCCATTTGCTTTTAATACATTTTGAACTTGCGAAACTTTTTGTTTAATCCGTAACTTCTGAGTAGTCGTTTCCGGCCCGGAAACAAAGGTTTGAAACATTATTTTAATTTAATGTGTTTTTTGACCCTATGTCAAGAATAATATGTAAACATTTATCTATAACAGCCAATATTTATTGGTTCGACATTATTTTCTGGCTGACCTCATAATACTTCAATATTGTAATGCATAAACATGTTTAGCCAGTGTAGGACTACCCCCTCCTAGATGGAGTGACGACCTGTGCAGATGTGCGGGGAGTCGATGGATGCAGGTGGCTCAGGATCGTACTTCGTGGCAGTCTATGGGGGAGGCCTATATTCAGCAGTCTCAAGCAGGCTGAAATGATGATGAAACATGTTTTCCTTGCGCATTTAGAAAATACTTTTAAGTTTAGTGAAATGAAACCGGGGCGCACGTTATCATAAAGTGACAACTCATCTGCAACCCTACGGGTGTTTCAAATGTCCATAAGCGGCGGTTATAACTTTATATCAGGTTAATCGCAAGCTCGCCTGCCACCTTTTCACATAAAAACATCGGAAGTTAATACTATCACCTATATGATATCGCAAATTATTTCTATTATGCTCGCTTTCTCATGTACCTTGATTATGCTAAGATTTTTGTAGTAGTCTACAATTTTGCGGACTGTAGTCGATTGATGAACGATCTTACTAGATTAAGAAATTATTGCAGAAATACCTACATGACCTAAATGTCATAAAACGTATGACATTCAGTCGCAATTCAAATCAATTGCGCTTCATTTAAGAAATTAATAACTGACCAGGTGTGTTATTAGAATCTAAATTAACATTTTCAGAATATTACAGTTTCATCAAGAGATTATCTAGAGTTCCATATCTCAAGAACACTATACCTCTACCACCTTAATTTTATTCTTACGTCCACAGTACACTTGAGTATGCTCTATCTGTTTGGTCTCCATCGTATCAAAGTCAAAGTCAAAGTCAAAGTATATTTATTCAATATAGGACTAACTTAAGCTCTTATTGAACGTCAAAAAAAATCTACCGCCGGTTCACTAAACTAGACCTGCACAGAGAAGAACCGGCAAGAAACTCTGCGGTCTTGTTCTTTTTGTTATATATATATATATATATATATATATATTTTAATGCAATTATACACACTTATTTGGGTATAAAATCAGCAGCAGCCAGGGGTCTTGCAAGTGCAGAGCAAGAGTCATTTCCAAACATCCTGTCCTCTATGTATTCTTGGATATTATAGTAGGCCCTTGCCATTAAGGTAGCTTTTACAAATTGTTTGAAATTGTTTATATTTAGTTGTTTGTGGATGTCACCTATTTTATTATAAAAGTTGATGCATCTTCCAAGAAACGACTTTCTGGTTTTAGCCAATCTAAACCTCGGTATGTATGTAGCTTATATTCGTAAAAGTGAAAGTGAAACTTGTAATAATTAAAAAATATACATATACAGTAGAACGCTGAACGCCGATTATTCGAATCGCCAATTATCCGAATCGGTCCAAAGCGTAATATAAAAAATTAACACCAAGTAATTTTTGCTTTGTTTTGTTGTAACAAGTTGGAACTCGCTGGAGACCAGATATTTCAACTATTATAGTTGAAATCTAGAGGCAAGACACTACATGTTTACAACTCAATAACATTGAATTACTGTTACGGGGTTGCAACTTACACTGAACGAGATGTTCAAGTGAGCGTTATGGTAGAATCGTGTTTGTTAAACTAAATAAAGTTTATTCTATATAAGACAGTTCTTTTTTCTTTATTGCCAGTATATATCCGATTATCCAAATCGACCCCGATCCCAATTAATTCCGAAAATCTGCGTTCTACCATACACAATAACAATGTTCCACGGAAGAAGTATAAAATTATTTCTTCACCCTTATCTATATCTATCCTCTAATATAAAATATTAGATATCTTCGAGATGCGTGACAAAATTAAAATATTTTTTCAGCCCTATTTCGAAAGTCTGTTGACATCGCAGTTTGTAACATGGAGGTCATGGCTACTTTTTAGGCCGGTGACGATTTATCGATAAAGCAGAGTCAAGGTTACGGTTGGTGTTTAATGATGAAAAAGGTGGTCGTTTCGCTTGTGCAAATGAATGCATAATTAAAAATGAAAGGGGCGAAGGTATTTCTATCGTTCTATTAAATATAATTTCATTTTTAACTGGACCGAAACGGGTAATTGCAAAACTGTCCGGTGAAGTAATTTTTTTTATGGAGAAAAGGGGCTATCAAGCAGAAGTGATTACCAAATTACTAACTTTGTGTTATTTCTTGTCTCTATATTTATTTCTTGCCTTTATATAAATTAACAAATTAATAGAAACTATTTCAGTAAATTTCATACATTCTACTATTGTACTCGGCAAAATACTGACAAATAGGTTGTGATATTGCTGTCGAAAAGTCTACGTGCAATATTTATCACCGATTAAACTAAAGTAACCGCCCTTACTTGTCCCAATGCTAGCCAAAGGCGTCCTCTGTACAGATTATTAATATTACTGTTTGTTTATAATTTAACTTGCAGAGATTAGCCCTATAAGAAATTTGACAAAAATGTTCACTTCACTTTTTAGCCGACTTAAAAAAAGAAGGACGTTTCTCAATTCGACCGTATATATATTTTTTATGTGTGTTCGCGGATAACTTCATCGTTTTTGAACCGATTTTGTCGATTCTTTTTTGTTGGAAAGGAGATGTCCCAAGGGTGAAAAAAAAAAGAAAACCCGTATCTGATGATGGCATCCTAGAGAAATCTAGGGCAATCCTCAAATGTTATAGGTATTTACAATGTTTATCAGTTTCCGGTTTGAAGTAGGTTTTTTTTTTTTGTTAAAAATGTATTCTTATTTCTCTTCCTTCCTCTTTTACTTTCGAACTGAACTGAAGAAACTTCTTTTAATCTAAACTAATAATTTAAAATTAAATCAAGTAGTTACGTCGTCGTATATTATTATTTATTTTTATGTGAAATTGCCAAGTTAGCAAGCGGTTTAGCTTTGAGCTGATGTTTAGTGATTACTGCCGCCCATGGACATAATATGCAACATCCGAGGAGTTGTGGATACGTTGAGTACCTTTCAAAAAGTGGGCCCCTGTTAACCTCAATCACCGGACGAATTGTTAACTAAAACAGAACAAAATTTGATATTTTATATTACAGATATTTTGTTAACGCACCCGGATTGAAGCTTCAATGAATGTATTACAATTATCGTAGCTTCAGTCAAAGTTTTTTAATACATTTCATAGTTACTTTATACAAGGCTTTCAAATGTTTATTATTTTAAAAAAAATATTTTTTTTCTACGCTAATTAAGTGCGCAAGTAACAGATACTTACGCACTTAATTCACGGTGGAAACTTATTTTGGAGGACAAAGGACTTATTTTGGAGTAAATAAATCGTACACAGCATCATTAATTTTGTTTTCCACTCAATAACCATACAGCAAATTACATGTGTAAACTCTCTTTGCCTCTACATTTATCATCAGTCAGAGTCACTGGAAGATAATGTTTAGAGGTAACGGACTACGAGTGCCTCCAATTAATTAAGTCCGATGTAGATAAGCCACAAAACGTTACCTGCGTCAAAGCAAACGAGATTTGCCTAATTGCTTAAAGATAGATATCGCGCTGTCTCACTCAGGACCGTAATACAAATGGAGCTTTATTCTGTGCACTATCATTATTGACTTTATATCGTTGAAACTATTTGTTTTTTTTAATGTTATTATAACATAAAAAACAGTGGCAAACGTGTTGTCGGTTCACCTGATATTAAGTGACCTGATATTAAGCGCCGCCCACGGACATTTGCAACACCGGTTGCAGGTGCGTTGCCACCTTTTAAAATGTGGGCCCCGGCTACCTCAATCACCAGACGAAACGCAGAAGTGTAACGCTTCTACTTTGAGGTCGTGGTACTAACCCGTGGGAACTGCCCATTCGTGCAACAGCGAACACTGTTGCGTGGTCCTACCACAGTGATTGTTTGTATTGCTAATGTCTGATTTTAGTATAAACGTCAATAACGTAAATACAACATATCTATTTTTTTTAGTTTACCACAATGGTGACGTCATTTTACTTCAAAGAATTGTTGAGATTAGCTCGTGCGTTAGCTCGTTGCATTGTAAAAAAAAATCAAAGGTAAAAACCTTTGATTTTTTTTTTGATTTTTTTTGTACACCAAAAGGTGTACAAAAAGTGAAGATTTTAAAGAGACTGATTTGTTGTGAGCTTTGCTTTATACAGATGCAGTATAACTAAAAGAGAGACCCAGATCTGACATTTCTATACCATACTACCTTATTACAATCCAGGTAGGATTATTAGGGTAAAAGCTCTTTTTCATAATCTCGGGAGTATGGAGGCGCCGCGACGTCTTTCTGAATGTCCCCGGATGGATCTACTATGGGATTATAGATATTTAGCAACCATTTGTGTTCGTTGTACATTTGCCCCTAATAACTGTGGAAGGGCCACGCAACAGCTTCGGCTGTTGCACGAATGGGCAGGCTCGTCCGGGTAAGTACCACGACCTCACAGAAGACCGGCGTAAAGTGGAAGTATAATACTTTCGCCTTTCGTCTGGTGAATGAGGTAGCCGGAGCCCAATTTCCAAAAGGTTGTCAACGCATCTGCAGCCCTCGTGTGTAGCAGATGTCCATAGGCGGCGGTATTCACCTAACATTAGGTGAACCGCCTGCTCACTTGGCAACTTTTTACATAAAAAAATACCTTAACTGCGAATAGACAGCAAAGCATTGGTCGTCATATCCCGATCTCCTTAATCAGTCGTTAAGGTATACGACAAATTGCTTTGTGTGTTGATCGTCTAGGGCGGTTCTAAAACACGGAGGCAAAGGCGCAAAAGTTATAAAACGCAGCGGAATTACTATATTTCTTACCTTATATTTAGTCTTGGAAAATTCACTCTTTTCATTATGTTTTATTATCAAAACATTTTTTAAAAAAATAATAAATTCAACATAGCGAAAGTAACAGTTATTATTTTTTTCAAAAGGATTTACTTATGACCAACAGAAGTTACTAAATATAAACATAAGTAAAATAAATTGTCAAAACTTTCGTCTTTTCTTTTATGTAATATAATTTTCTCATCATCTTCTCGATGAATATCCCTCAATGTTTGAAGACTAAAATCTTTAATCAATGTGTGTTGCCAGCGATGAGTAACGGAACTAAGACTGGGTCCTTCACTGCTGGCCGTATGAGCAAGGTCAAAGTTGCTCAGCGAGATATGGACCGGGCTAAGGTCGGGATTACTCTGCGTGATAGAGTCGACCCCACACCAGATGGAATGTTGACCAATGCAAATGTGTGGGAAGTCGATGGATGCAAGTGGCTCAGTGCTTTGGGGTATCTATCTATGAGGCCTATGTTCAGCCGTGTAACAGGCTATGATATTGATGATGATACATGTGTAGAAATTATAATTCAAAACACGTCGCAATTGTTCCTAAAATTAAGGTATATAATACTAAAGTAATGTAATCAAATATCTAAAATGACTTCATAATTATTGTTACGTTGTACGAGTCCGTCTTTGCCATTATAAAACTTTTCTTCATTTTCATTTTTCTTTCTTTTATTAGCAGCACGTTTATTGGTATCTTTTCCTCTAGGAGATTTTTACATTATGTATTCAACAAGATAATGAAATGGCCTCCTTAATAGATTTTCATATAACAGGATGTCTAAAGAATTTAATATGTTCCCAGCTGTTTCATTTTCTAATAAAGTACCATGATCAATCACCGAATGGAAGTGTTTTAATGTTTAATTAAATATTCATCAAAAAAGCTATATTTATTCAAGTATAAAGTTTTTCAGTAGACTTCACTATCTTTCATTTAAACAATATCTCAATAGATAGTATTGTCATACAATATTTATAAAAATGTGTAAACAAATTATTTTTTTATAAGAACAATAACTTTATTCTACTTGTCTATTTTTTTAAAGCGGGAAACATAAGGTTTAAATGATGCCTAAATCAATAAATTTAATAAAGAATTATGAAGCGTTCCAACAAAGAAAGATACATAACTTAACGACAAGGAGAATCCAAATCTACACAAAAGATAAATGAAATGTAATGTATGTAAGGTATGACTTTACTTTGTAACAAAGATTATTTTTTTAGTTCATACAGTACAAAAAATGTCACAGAAAAAGTATGAACTTACGTAACGTCTATTTTTATATTTTATTTATAATCATAAAGAAACTTTGCCTTATCTTGAAGACTTTACTTAACATCTACCTTTTTTTAAACGTTTACTTTTAGGGAATTTTTATTTGAGTCTAAGAATTAATGTGAATATGTGTTTTGCTAAGCTAATACATTTACCGTCTAACCATGACTAATTCGCAGTATCTCAGTTGGGGTAGGAATGTGCAGGAAAGCCCAAAATAATGTTGACAAACTTTTGATTTCTAAAGCTAAGATATTCTGTTAAAAAGTCTGCTCTCTCCGTAAGCTTGACATTTGTCGGTACTTCCCAGAATTTAATCCTTATAAGCGATAGGATCAAATGTTCCAATGGCGTTCCATTCCTGGTCAGAAATATAGATTTTTCAAAAAACTTATCATTCAATTTTACGTTTCAACAAACTTGGGCCTGAGATTCCTTTGAATGTTATTCGCTATACCTCTCAGGTTGCAAAGGCCAAACCCTCCACGGTCACTTGAAAAATTCATTACGTTTTTAATTTTGTTGATTCCTTAGAACACTAATTTTATGGAATATTAGAGAATTTCATAACTAGATTTATTAGAGCCGTGATAGCTCAGTGTCCGGGCGCTCGCCTTTAATTCAATATACTCGAGCAACCTGAGTTCGATCCCCGGTGCCGGCACCAATGAAGTTTTTAACTTTAAGTGCTGACTTATCACGTGCTCCGCGGTGAAGGAAAACATCGTGAGGAAACCTGCATATTTTCGAAATAATAACAAAAAAAATATTTCGAAGATATGTGAAGTCCGCCAATCCGCAGTGGGGCCGCGTGGTGGACTATGCCCTGATACCCTCTATATAGAGGAGGCCTTTGCCCAGCAGTGGGACATGTATAGGCTGTTACTTTACTTTTTCAGAATAAACTGTATCAACAATTAAATTGCACGGGGAAACATACAGAACTATTCTATGGTCTTCTGGATGAGTCGAAGATCAGATCTTGTCTTATTCGTTACAGAATACCCGTTATTTATGGAAAATACGTTTAAATAGTATTAACTATACTAACCTATTAATGTTTTGTTGCAGGTAAATAATATATTTTTGAAAAGCTGAAGATGGCTAATGAAATGGATATACCAAGCGTCATCTGTCATATTTATGAAATAAGATGAATTGCAAAGGAATAAAAATGAATTTAGAAGATGTGAAATTGTACGCACCTAACAATGAATGAATTAGAATTCATACAGCAGGTTACTTTGTCTGCATACATAGAGTTCAATGACACAGGTGATTTTTATTGGGCAGCATCGAAGAACAACTCGGAAAGAAACTATAACACAACTGAATTGAGTAATGTCTTAGAAAATAATGTGACAATATTCATAGAAAGTGAACCAGTGAATAATTGGTGGGCTTTAATTGCTTTAGCCTTAGTGCTTTGTACCGCAGCGGGGAACGTTTTAGTTTGCTTAGCGATTTACCTGGAGAGAAGGCTTCAAAACGTTACTAATTATTTCCTTATGTCCCTGGCTATAACTGATTTACTGGTTGCGGTGCTTGTTATGCCGCTTGGAATATTGACCCTTGTTAGAGGTAAGTTTGATTTTATTTATGTGGGACGCATTTACAAAGCGGCCAAGAAATGTAGTTCGTACATTAATTGCCTAGTTTTACTTAAAAGAAGGTAACAATAAAAGAATAAGGCAATATAAATTCAATAAAAAGGATATAAAACGTTCTTACGAGATAATAATTAAATTGCATAGCAAAATATAAATATATTGAAAAGTATTAATAAACTTCTACATTAGACGTAATAACGTAAAAGATCTTTCGTTTATTAACGTATATCGTAAAACATCTTTCCCCCTTCTTTCATTCTTTAATGACTTAATTTTATACCTAAGCTCTATAGGTGACTTAAATTTTTACTCACTACTTACGTAACTCGTTTCAGAAAATGTTATTTTTAAATAAAATTTGTTAATGGGGAAAATAGAAACTTCGATAGTCGTTGGTCTTTATAACTTTTAGACATAAAGTGTTCAGAATTAGAAAAAAATTATATAATTATATTGCACATTAACTGCGTACCTGAACTTTTATTACACTAATTATCTTTTGAAATACACCTCACTATCGTTTCTTGCTCTGTTGAGATAAAATTTAAAAAAGCTTAGTACTTTTTGGTGTCATTTCATTCTCGTAACTTATTTCTAATAAAAAATCTATCTACTATGTCTCTTTATACTATAACTAGTCTATTGACAGCTTATTTGAAATTTGCAATTCGCCAAGTTTTTAATATACAACATTTATTCATTTATATTAAAACTTAAAAAAAAAACAATAAAAAGCATTAAACCACTAAAATAAATCTATTTCTTACACTACAGATTTAGAAGCAAGTTTGCTGTTGACGAGGTCACATTTAAAAGCGTTGTTTGTCTGCTTATATCGATCGGGTTATTTTCGTTCAAATGTCTCATGATAAATTAATAATATACTTCAAGATTCAAGCAAAATTCCGACTCTAAGACACATTATACAAATTAAGTTTAGTTTTTATGGAAATGTTTCCTCAATGACTTTATAGAGCGCTAATAATGCAATAAAAACGAAACAGATAAAGCGTTGATTTTCGCTTTCATCCATAATCGACCGCATAAAATGCGCCTTCCGGGTGACTCGCCAGGATGCTATGCTGTGTTACCCGGAAGCCGCATTTTTGAATCATAGTAGCGGGGAATTATTTTTCGATAATTTATCTAGACATTATTATTAACAGCCAGCTGCTGCCCGCGACTACGCCTGCGTAGAATAGGTTGAATTCGTAACATTTAGACATAAAGACAGATATACATAAAATGTGTATACATACTATAGCCTATGTCTTAATCTGATGTATAATCTATATTATTGTAAAGTTTCATTAAAATTCATTCAGTGGTATTTGCGTGAAAGAGCAACAAACATCCATCCATACATACAAACTTTCGCCTTTATAATATTAGTAGGATAAGTAAGGATTATCTTTGACGTAATTTATTTATTAAAATGACACATAACAATTTTTTTTTATAATAAAATTGCAATCATCTTTACACGTGTCTGTCATGCATATTTATAGGACGCGGAATAACTGCGTGAGCCAAGAGTAATTTGAAAATGGAATAGTGATATAGGACGTTGTTCAACGGTCTTTTATTACATTAGATTGCTTTTCAAAATTATTTCATAGGCCACTGCAGTTTTGCTTCTTTTTACAAAATAACTAAATATTTATTTCTTTCCCTCCGGTTATGGTTGAGAAGTGGTACCCGATATAGTTATTAGTTTAATTTTGAGCTTTTCAAAATTACAGGTATTTACAAAAGCACCTACCAATAACGCTACGTTCAATTAATACACGATTAAATAAAATTATTGAACGCACCCGACAACGAAAACTACAAGATATTCATAATCATCATAAGCATTTCAGCTTATCTAGATTGCCACAAAGCACGATCCTCAGTCAACTGTATCTATCGATTTTCCGTACACTTACATGCGTCTACTCCAATGATCTTTTAATAAAGACGACGCATGTCCATACAGCGCGCTGTTTAAAATTGTTCCGCTTTATCACATGATTTATATAAGCGAATGTGACGGATAATATAGAAAGTATTATACGGAAATAGAAAGTATATGATATAGAAAGTATTATATTATACGGGAACAGATAGCAGTCTATAGAGTTGCAATGTAAATAAATAGTACCTGGAATACCAAGCTTTGCTCGGTTTTTTTGTTGGTAAATCATGTATTTTGGAAATAAAAATATAAAAAAAATGATCTGGTATAGAAAAAAAGTATTTCATGAAAATCGCTGGAGCCGTTTCCGAGATTCCGATTATATATATATACAAGAATTGCTCGTTTAAAGGATAAGATAATATCATTGTTGTACTCCATATAGTGCCCGGGGGAGGTGGAGGGGGGGGGGGTCATCCTACTCTGCCATTGCTAATAGGCTAATACTATCAATCACCTTCCTTCCCGCTCGGTTACTGGTTCTTCAAACTTTATGGCTGGCCCCATTCAACTTAGCTAACTTATCCTTTGAGCTATGGTGGTTAACTTTGTTCTACTGCGGAGCTCTGCATTGGGGTGCGGAGATCTGAATTGAGAAATAGGGATTAACCCACCCTAGATTCCGCTGGGCAACATTGCAACATTGAGCTTCCTCACACGACCAGTAACTAAGGACCACGTCTCAGTTCCATAGGCAACACTCGTTGATTGAAGAATTTAGTCTTAAAACATTGAGGGATATTCGAAAGTTTCCTGAAAGCTCCAAATTGATTTCGCCGATTGACCTCTGCGTCGAGGTTAGACATACGTATGATAAAACGCATTGCTTCCACATATTTCCAGGTGAATATGTTTGTAGTATTAGACGGTAATCCAATATACATTGTACAACTTGACGGCTGCCGCTCGATTCAATGGAATTGAAAACTTAGCTAGAGCAGAACATACAGTTAGATGATACTTGTCGGTCATCTGAATAATCTGTTGCAGAAAACAATGAAGTCATTTCGGAATCCGACTTGTTCGAGTGGCTAGAAGTCGTCAAGTCGTGAAGCGAGTCAAAAATTATGTCTTCGTGACACTGGTGTCAGAGTATTAGCTGCGGCTATTTGTGTTATCCATCGGCATTTTTTTCGAATCTGGGTGACCAAAACATCCTTGGGATAGTTAGTCGCTGGTGGTACAACAGGTTCGAAGAGTTTTGTGTCCTCTCTTTGTCTTCGGACTTAATATAATCCTATTATATCCCTACGAAGTGTTTTTACATTTCCTTCCAGTTCTTTTATCCGCAATGCTCTTGCTATGTATGTAGTCAGATCCAGTCGTCGTTGTAGGTAGCCGAATTCCAGTCGCAAAAAACTTACCTCCCGTCCTAGCATAATTATGTCAGCTACTACAATCAGATATAGAGCGTCAGGGTCAGGCTTTTATCATAATTATCACGCTCGGTTCTGGCCAAGGTTGGTAATCGCAGTTTTTCCAGACTAATCGTACCTTTACGCATCTGCCCGTTATTGGTCTGAATATTTAAGGTCTAGAACATCGAGTTGGCTATTCCGTCATCTATTGATTGCAGCTAGTTTTTTGTGGGATATTGCTTTTTCGCCTAAGAACCACCGTATAATAACCACCGCATGACTTTTGATGGCGTATTCTTACGTCACCGCGTCATGACTAGATGAAGACTATAGGATCTTTTTGCGTAGATTGCAATAAAATAAATAAAAAAATAATTGACATTAGGATATAAAATAACTTAGCCCCGTGCCTATGATACCTGTAAAGTTTTCAAAACATCGGCCATTAAAATCAAAATAAATTGTACGATTGATTTGGTAGATAAGATCAGTACTCCATATATTTTATTTTGTAGTAGAGAAATTTATATCATACATAACGAGCGTTATAACGGGCGTTCGAATGCCTACAAGTGCCAATATTTTTAGCTGATGACTAACATCAGGTGTTTTGTTCGTGACATCTAAAAAGTGAATTTAGGGTGCGTTAGCAATATGGGCGTGAAAAATAACTATTCCGTCATTAGTGTCCGATTTCATTTAGCTATTATGTATTGTGTGACCATTTTCTTAGAATACATTGCGTCATACTTGAATCGATTGTATTTTTAGTTGGATAGTACATGTATCTATAAGATATAACAATTTGTATGCTTTACATTTACCGTAATCATGATCGTGTTTCATTACTCTTTGTCCTTGAAAGCTCCATTGTAAAGATTTAAACATTTGTTTCGTCCCTTGGGTATTAAAAGTTTATTTCTAGAAACGCCAATGTCTAGAAAAGAACAAACCGTGTTTAACGAGGAAGAGAATATTCTCGGGGTCCTAATTTAGCACGCCTTTTATTTTTTCTATAAATAGATTGTTTTCCACTTTTAGATAAACAAAGGTTACTTGATATCATCCAGAGAAATCCGGTAATTTCGCAAATTATACATGTTTTTATACCTTTTCAAACGAAACAATTATTTCAATTGACCATTTTATAAATGACGGAGTTCCTGACGCCATATTGTTTTTGAAGTTCAGTTCATTATTATTACATTACAGTTCAGTACATTACAAATCACTTGTTTTTTCACAAAATTATTTTCATTAAATTCGGAGCTACTCACTGCTACATTGCTCGCGCTTTAATGACGCCTGAGATTTTTTTTTTATTGGATCCTTCACTGTTGGCCTTTAGGAGGCCTTTAGAGATCGACCAGGCTTGAAGTGGCCGTTGAGGGCGCCTAGTCTAAACCTCGTTTATGAGTGACTAAGCTCGAGGGCTCCTAAGGGAGCCTCACTTGGGCCGTCACTTTACTAGTATTAATAAAGCATTAGGAGACCACCAACTTCTTAGGACGCTTTGGTCGCTCCATGAAGTAACCAGCCGTAAGGACCCCGGACAGGGGACCTCGGCTGGGGCTGTTACCCAATGATCGTAATGCGAAATGCATTACGATCATTAAGTAACAGCCCCAAAATTCGCGGGTGCCCGTAACTTAGCTCGATCGTTAGCTGTTGTTGGGCTAATTTTACATAAATACAAAGTGTTGTTGCTGCGATATACATTAATACGAGTTTCTTTTATTATTTAAAGATAAATGAACGATTTTTTTATTTAAATTGCATTTATATTGTGTCATATACAATTATTACTAAGCCGCGATTCTAAATTTATTGCTGTTATAAATGTCTTTGCTCTACAGGTTACTTTCCTTTGCCAGCAGTATACTGTCTAACTTGGATATGTCTGGATGTCCTTCTCTGCACGGCGTCCATAATGCATCTCTGCACAATCAGTGTCGATAGGTAAGTAAGATTTGAAAAATAAGTTAGAAATATTGTTTTATAGACTAATGAAAATGTTAGCAAAAACATAATGGATTTTTAGCAATACAAGCAAATTTTTACACAAATATACTATTTTGCTGCTTTCGCGGCACATGAGCGTAATTATTTTACTTATTGTTTATTTTTATCAGAATTCAAAGTCATTTTGTAGAAAAATATGTCTATCTCAACAACGGGGCAGCAATTTGTTGAGATCTGTAATGCAAATTTGAAATATTAAGGAATCCTCCTATAGGATCGTTTCTACTTCGGTGTTTTTAAAAAATCATATAAATTAATTAATAAATATAGTTCTCAATACTAATGATGAATACTCTCACCGTGTGTTGTATTTCTCATCACAGGAATATTAATAAAAAATTAAAATTTCATTAAAATTTTTAGATATTTGTCCTTGCGATATCCCATGCGATTTGGAAGAAACAAGACTAGGAAGAGAGTAACTGTCAAGATAGTATTCGTATGGATTTTGTCAACAGCCATGAGCCTCCCCTTAAGCCTCATGTATTCAAAGGTACGTTTATTTTAAGTACAAAGTAATAAGTAACTACTTTATTCATTCTGTATTGTTGAACGGTTCGAAAGCGTTGGGATAAATCGCTTTTATTTCTGTTTTTCCCTTTTTTAATATGGGCTTTTAATTTTTATTTTAAGAAAGAATTTAATGAAAATATTATCTTATACATTTATAAACATGGATGGAATAGAAAATACGGATTCTTCAACCGAATAAATTATATGTCGAGAAATATAAAACTATAAACCTCAATAATAACTTATTTGATTAACTTACTTGATAACTTACTTGATTAACGAGTACGTTGAACTGTAATAAAACCTATTTTACGGTTTTTATCGTTCAATTTTATTTTCTAATCCAAACAATTTTGAACACGACATCACCCGTTATCAAAAATAAATACTTTGGAAACGTTTTATATCAATTCATTTCAATTCTCCCCTAATGCCGGCATCCCTTACCATTTGCCAGCCAATAACCACCTTCAAACTTTACAGAACGAGGAGTCGGTATTAATAGGGGGCTCTTGTCAAATACCGGATCCATTGTACAAGGCGATCGGATCGGTGATCTCGTTTTACATACCACTGGGCGTGATGCTGCTGACGTATGCGCTGACTGTGCAGTTGCTGGCCCAGCAGAGGAAGGGTCTAGGCCCTGGCTGGGCGACTGGCTGGCTCGGTGCGCCTCCAATCGGTATTACTTATCATCATCATCGTTTAAGCCCGTTTTATTTTCGTTTATTTATTTATTAACGCTTCATCGTTACACCTTAGGCTAAGGGCTACTGAAGAGTAAATATAAGAAAATAAATTTTTACATGCAATTATAGACATAAAGGTTGTACATACATATTTACAGCGTGTCGCTACTAACGCGACCATAAATCAATACATATATAGAGGATACCTTATTAAAATGATATTAAACATGTAAATTCTTTAAACATCAATATTTACAGAGTTATTAAATTTTACAAAACAAACCATTTAAAACACCCGTACTTATAAAATTGTAACGTAAAGTTCATTCGTAAAGGTCACAAAGCATATGAATGAGTTAAATGAATTTAAAAGAGATAAAACATACTGTTAGAAGGAGAGATTTGTAATGCGACGCTGCGACAACGAATCAAAAAGTATCTGAATATATGAATTAGTCAGTTGTAGTTGTAAAAGACGTTACAAATTATGTTTCTTTTTTATTTAATTAGTTTGTTTAAAAATTTTTTTTTTTTTTTTTATTGATGATGATTATTGGCAAGTAGCTTTAGACGTGTGTTCCTTTATTGTCGCGGTGGTGACGACACGCTGTATATATATGTCTTCTCTACATACTTCTCACACTACAATGATCGATACGAAGCTGCCTTGAGAACCTTTCTTACCCACCGTCTATCGATTATTTATATAGGGGAATAGTTAATAATGAACTTAAAACGCCGCTTACACATCAAATTGTATGCAAATAAATAATTTTAGCACAAAATCAAATGACATTTTATCGATTGAATGTGATTTTAAAGTTCACAACATTAAATGTGATTTTAAATATGTGAATCACAATGATTTTATGGTAATAAACATACATTCCCAGAGTTTGAATAAGAAATACGTTTATTACGAGCGTACCCCGTCGCAGCTAATGTACCTCTCCCGTTCAATATTGTGATTTATTGTTTTAATAAAGTCACAACAGCTGAATACATTGCCAGTTTTCTTTCAAAGCTGGGTTACATAGTTTTTGCTTATTAAAACTATTTCACGCTTTATTACACATAAATGTCTTAAGGGGCTTCAAGAGTAACATATCTGATAAAGCCCAACGCGGTCTGATGCTTATGTAATCAATTTATTCGTAATATTTTCTTAATATGAAAATTCTGTATGCTATATCATTTAATTACTTCATGAATGCCAACATTATTGCACTATTAGAGACAAAAATAGTTAAAGATACTTCAATTTTTTTTAGTGCCATTACTATTACAGGCTCTGACAGCGTGTAATATTATGAGCAAGAAAAAACAAACTTAAAAAAATTGAAAAATCAAAAAGCTTATTAAACATAAATTACTTAAAATAAAAAATAATTAAGAAAGAAAAGACGATAAAAACAAATTGAATTAAATATAAGTGTAAAAGTGGAGTAAGAACACTTAATTCTTAATCTTTCAAATTCCCTTAAAATAAACGTGTTTTTTTTTTTTTGATAATAAATAAAACAAAAATAATTATCAATAAAAAAAAACATTGATTAAGATAATTAGGTATTTTCGGAAAACAACTGCAGCAGTTTTTCCCTAAGCTTGACAACATTATTTTAAAAAAGTCTGTCCTCGAAATCCTCTCGTTCTTACAAGCTGTTTGTTCACATTTGGTAGAGTCGGTAAATCAGAACCACGCGAGAATAGCATGGATCACGTTAGATTTTGGTATAAATTAAATACAATAATTAGAAATGTTAGAATTGTGTCTTTAGAAATGCTCATACTTTTATTCCATATTAAAGAAAATAAAATGTTTAAAATCGAAATAAATCTAATATACTCTACATGCTAAATTTTAATAAATTGTTTTGGAAATAGATCGTCGATGTACTTGGAGGAGATTTCTTGCACCGAGGGGTGGTACTCCTCAGCATTCTGCGGCTTCTACAGAAACCGAATTGCCCCCTATAGACACAAGGGACCTTTGGCTTCAAGATACAAGGTACGGTCTGTCTTTCATTAAAATTTAGCTTAACAATGTTTTTCTGACACGTGTGTAATATTTGAGAGATTGGAACATGTAATGAGGTTGGAAAAGTTATTAAAATCTTTAATTAATTTAACTCTTAGTCTGTATTGTGTTGAAATGGCTACATCTTAAAAAAATATTTCATTAGAGGCTAATAAACAGAAAGTAATATCATATTTTCTGTTTAACTGTAGGTAAGTTTAAAAAGCTATACACTACTTGGAAAATTTTACCGTTTATCAATATTCAAAACATCATTTAAAAAATAAAACCGCGCATTTGATAAAACACGTGTTTCTTAAATTCTCTATGTCAAGCAAATATACACATCAAAAAAGTCTAAGCAACACGATAAATTATTTACAAAAATTATATTCTTAAATGGTAAACGCAAACTTTTTAATCTGAATATTAATTATAACTAGAATTTTAAAAAATTGATTTTTTTTTGTTTCACATTAGTGGATGTTGGTAGTTGAGAAGTTGAATAGTATTGATTGAAAGTTATGGCTACTTTTAACTTTACAACAATCACTATTTGTAAACCTAAACAAAAACATTATGCAGCGACGACGACATTTAACAAGTGATGGAATTTAAAGACCTGTAAGAATGCTGCAAATTGAAAGCAATTAATCGGAGGTGAAGCGAGGTTGGTGAAAACCGAAGTGTACTTAGCCGTCGATGGCGCCGTTACACCAAATCTGGGGACCTCGCAGAACAGCCTCATCGAAATTGAAGTCGTCTAGAAGCACGATGCAGGGAGGTCGGATGGGATAAGATACTGATTTAGATTTATACACTCAAGAAGCTTAAGGTTCTATCGAAGTCCCGAAAAAGGAAATTGATTCTTACAGTGGATCAATAGTAATGGCTTGGGCGGGAATTATGAAGGACATACCAACTGAGCTCATTTACATAAATGGCAACTTCGACGTTGATTTTTTATTTACGTCAAAGGCTTTCAAAGTTGCATCATCTTTTTCTCTCCACAGAGTGTTGGCTCAGATTTTACTGTGGTGCTCTTGTAGGAGAAACATTCAATTTAAATAATATTATTCATGCTATGTTATAAAAATATAAATCTTTTGCAACTTTTTTCCTTTTTTTTTATTGTAACTATACTTTGAGTAATTTTTCTTGCATAATGGTCATACTATAATTTTCGTTTTTTTTTTAGTAAAGAACTGTCATAATTAAATTGTTTAATAAATATTTTAATCATTACCTATATTTACAATATACAAATTCTGCCTGATAATTAAAAAACACTCACTAGGAGATAACTTGATGTTGCTTAGACTTTTTTCTGTAGTATGCACAAAAAAATTCATATAATTGTAGTATAGTTAATAAGATTTCTGAAAAAAATCGATAAATCATTACATAAGTAAGGAAACTCTTTTATACAAATTACGTATTGTTGGAATAAATGATTGATTCTGCTGAACCAATTATTTGCGCTAATGTAATGTAATGTTTCTCTATAATATTTTCATATGCATGAATAGTAATGAAGATTTATTTTATCTTTTATAATTGGCATTAGGGTTAATGGAAAAACTTTTATTGCTACTATAAACAAACTCTTATTTGCATGTTATTTAGAAACACGTAAATATTAGCAAGCACTTCACTCATATTTTAAGTGTACTTGGCGTATTGTAAAAATAGTGGGACTCATTATGAATGTGAATTGCATGCAGTTTTTTTTATTTGCAAGCTTTAGCTTAAATAGCTTAGCAAAACTCTCATATGTATTGCTTTAACTTACAATATTCTTTGTAATCTGAAACCTTCTGAAACTTTAAAATTCTAGAAAATTTTAAGCTACCAACAAAGGAAAAGAATCACAAACATACAAAAAAGTGTACAGACTCAAAGCTTTATCTACGCGTAGCTTGTGTTTCGTTTGTTTTAGTGAAAGTCTTTTGATACATACTTGCCTTTTTTTATATTTTTATAAGCATACCGTACAACTGTAAAAGCCATTTTATGATAAAACGGTAACGTTTGTCATACAGTTTTTTTTTCTGTTCTAACATAGACATGAATATTGAAGTTCGATAGAATATGCTGCAATGTTCATAATTGTCCAATGTTTCATTCTTATAACCATCGCCTGTGTCGTCTATATGTCTCGATGTGTAGTGACCATAAATGTGTTGTGTTGCACAGCGAGCCCGCTCCGTCGGCAATGAGCGCACTGCATCACTTTGGGGCAGAAATGTTGCGCCTATCGCGCGGATTGGAAGCATCTGCTGCGACTAAAGCTTCATTCAGAGGGTATACACTGATTGGCATCTGTTTTATTTTTTGCATGTACATTCTAGTACGTCAGCACATTAACGTTTTCATTTCAACATCACGTAAAGTGGGCTTAGAACACATATCGTTTTGTACGCTATTGAACCAGTACTACTGATCTTGCTTGGGATTTGTTCAATTTCTTCGCGATTCCTGACGGCACTCTCGTCTTCCAGGACGAATGCGACGGATCGCGGCGGAATGTTGACGCCTGGATCTCTAAGCGTCTCCTCGAGCTCTCCGTCCTCGATGCTCCTTGACAAGCGGCGTCTTTCAGCGAGCGCTGATCCAAACGTACCCTTAAATAGACCTAGGAGTGCGTCAGACGATGAAGGGAACGATGGGCTTTTGGCACCCGCGACATTAACGGCGAAATCCAGAAGCTCTGAGGACGGCCTACTGCTACCACCACCGTGTACATGTCCATATTTCGGTAGCGAATCCACGCCGCCCAGACGCACGACTGACGTGATAATAGTGTCTGGCTCTGATATAAATGGTTGCAACGGGTTCCCACGCAACGGGAAAGGCGACGAGCCGTGCACACCGGTTTTCAGGCGTTCAAGTCGTGGTGCCTCTTCTATGGTCACTTGGGAAGAGGCAAGAAGGTTCAGACGTGGCTCCAGTTTCGGCGGTGCTAGGACGACCCTGTCAACGCCAATTAGGAACGTGCGCGCACAGAGACAGAGCACTCGCAACCAACAAACGGCGAACCCCAGCCCGCAAAGACAGACACCCAGAACGCACCACTCAAGGAACTCCAGCGTCATATCCAGAAACTCATCCAGGCACGGAAGGATCTTGCGCTTAGAGCAGAAGGCCACGAAGGTACTGGGCGTGGTATTCTTCACTTTCGTCGTGCTGTGGGCGCCGTTTTTTATACTCAACATGGTGCCGGCGATATGCTCGGATTGCGAGAAGAGGATATCCAGTTGGGTGTTTGACTTTGTCCTGTGGTTAGGCTATGCCAGTTCTATGGTGAATCCGATTTTCTACACGATATTTAATAAAGTGTTCCGACAGGCCTTCAAGAAGGTGCTGCTCTGTCAGTATTGTAAGTCAAAGAGGTAGCCAGCACCCTGGGAGCGCGTCCGTCCGGCATCAGATCCGGGTCTCGGAGCGCTCTCAGTCAATAGGAATGTTAGGTCACAGTTTGTATGAACTGTTTAGAGCTTTACGTAACTACGCTTCTAGATCGGTCTCATCGATGTTCGACTGAAAGTACATTAGCTTTTTACTGTACCACTAAGAAAATGTTATTTTACATTAGCTTTCAGTGAACTATTTATATACTTTTATTCACTTTTTTCATACCGTAAAATACTGCACAATTAAATGAAAAGAAATATAATATTTGATTTAATTTTTAAATTACATAGCCCACAATGAACGTGGTAATTTTAATAGATAAATTCAACGTAACCATTAGATATTTGTTATGCGGCTATCTTACATTCCAAAACTCATGTTTTAGATTTAATAATGCAAGGAAGAGTCGCGATGAATTATGAAAACGTATTCAGATTCATTCCCATTGAATCTAATCGTGAGCAAATGTAAATTTAAAATCTTTATTGTTAGAAATATAAAAATATATAGTCATAACGTGTAAGCCAATGCTAAATTATCACTAATGCAGCTTTTAATGAAGATAATGAAAGTCAACTCTAAATAAGTTTAAATGATTTTTAAGAAAATGAGAAATATATTTATAATCCAATTTTCGGATTCTATCGCATTTTATTATCACCGGGACAATATCACGGGACATACCGTGAACGTTGTGGATTCGAAACGTCTGAAATGTACAATCAAAAGAAAATCCGTAAAATAATTTCATTGAACCATAAGAAATCAATACTTTTAAGTTACAATAATAATAAGGTAAAATAAATGTCTTAAATGTTACAATAACAAAACAAATAAAAAAAGGTTAGATTTATAATTTATACGAAATTAAGGAATATAAATTCTAAGCTATAGTTTACCTGAGCAAGACAGACTAACATTATAATTAGCTAACTGGTTCTACCCTGTTTCTAAAGATAAAGGCCGATCTCAAATGTACAATCACAGCTTTAATTGTGTTTGGATTTTTTTTAATCTTGAAAAACATACAATGATTATGTTTTCTATAAAACCAAGACGGAAGATATGTAAATATTCAAAATAAATATATCGTATAATTTTGGTTTTATTATCATCTATGTTTTATGTATATAAGTATTACGTAGTAAAGATTAAAAAGTAGAATACAAGTAAAGGCATTAGATTATTTGATAACCTTATATCAAGTGTAATTTGTATATCTGTTACTAATTATAACAATTGGAATTAAATTTACTATTAACGAGTACTTAATATGGTATTTCCCGGAATAATATTCCGGGAAATACCATACCATATAATAGAATATAATTAATAAATGAAACAAGTTGTCCATTACCTATGAATATTTTTTTATGTTTAATTTAAAGAAAATTGTGTTATTAAAATTTAATATGACATATCATAAAAATATTATATTTATTTTTAAGTTTAAAAAATAATGTTTGCAATATAAAACGTAGTCCAAATTTTGTATAGACATTATTTCTCTAAAAAGTCTTAATAAAAGTCATAGAACTCAATAGAATTTAAAGATTTAAATCAGTAGAGAAAAACTTATTATTATATAAATTATATTGTATAAGTAAATAATTTGTAACAAATAAACTTAAAACAAGATAAAACTTTCCTATTAGTTAGAAGACATAGGATGGTCAAGTTTATCTTGTTGACATAAAAATACTCAAAAAGTCAATGGATGCATTGGTCGATTTCAATTTTTTACTAAACAGCAAAATAACTCGATCTAGATTCCATAATTTTGTAATTGAAATTAAAAACGTAGACGTATACTAAATATGAGATAATGTTTATTGTGGGAATTGTCTATAAATATTTAACAAGTTGACGGAAGTATGTGAACGATAAAAAAAGAAATATCAATAAATCGATAAAATCGTAACGTGTTTTTTTGGTCTTGTAAACAACAGAAAATTAAATTATCCCCAAAGAAAGTGGTAACAGTTTTAACGAGAAGGAAAATTTCTAAAGAAATAATTACACCACTATTACAGTTAATATACAAAAACAAGCATTTAAACAAATAATAAAAACAAATGAACGACTTACCGCATTTGTACGAATAATGCAGCAGAAACCATAACGCATCAATATTATTAGTGCTTTAGTGCACGGACACATCTAGCAACGCAATCATGAATTCACTTCGCGCTTGAAATTGTACGTTCATTAATTAATGTACGTACATTGTGCGGGTCGTTAACTTGTGACACCCATGTGCGTACTACACCAGTGAAATATAATCCATCGTTGATTTCGCTTATAATCGAGGGGATAATAAAACGCGCGGTGATGCGATAGAAGAATTTATTGCCACTAATACGTTCGCACGCTACACGCACCCTTTGTTTAGAAGCAATCTATATATAATATTTTATTCCCCTTTTCATCTATACACATCTATACATTAATAATATAATTTCAATTGATAGAGAATATACATAATTTTAAATGTTGGTAAGTTTAAATTCAAATATCATTACTATTTATAAAACGAAAACTTTTTTGCTTAAACTTAACATTCAAGTTGACAACCCACGATTTTACGTAATACCGAGAAGTAAAATTCTAACCATCATAGTTTATACAGTAAACCAGCAATAGTTTTCTTCCAGTTACATATATGCAGACTATTCTGGTGGCATATGTTGTAAAAATTATACCAAAAACCGGTTAATGTTAGTATGAAAGGTGAAACCATATAATTCGTTACCTACTTTTATTCTTTAGAAACAGTCTTATAGCTACCATCAGTTATCGATTATTAGAATGACATACTACTAGAAAATTGATGACATTAATATTTAATATTAGAAAGCGAAGTAGGTAGTACATTAGTGCATTACTTAATTATTGTCACATGCAAGCAATGATAGTTAAATTTAGTCGATGTTAATAAATTATTACCAGTTTTGGTAATGATATTCTCATTGTAATGATATCTTTTTTAGTTACTGTAAAATGTTTTGACGCATTTTATTATTAAGAACTAGTGTATTATAAAAATTTTGAAAACCTCATTCAGTCTGTGACCACTAATTATGTACGAAAAGGGTTTAGGACTTGAGAAATTTTAAACAAATCTGATTCTTCCTCTTCCTACGGTGAATCTCCTACATGACGGCTAGTTTCAACTTTTTAAAAAAAACGTCTTTTAAGCTTTGCCAACTAGCTCAGGCACGATCCTGCATTCCGGTCCATTTTCGAGTAATGTAATTTTTTAACCATGACTTTTTTCTTTGACACATGTTTCTTTTGCCAACGGGTTTACTTTATGATTTTTAATATTTCTTATAGCTTTTTAAACTACTTTTTGATGGTTCAGTCCATACAATACGATGGATTAGTCGCAGCAGTGTAATAAATGTGTATCGCGATGTTAATGCACCGACTAGAACAGAAGAAGAGAGCCTACCCCTACCTCAAAGGCCAGCAACGCAATTGCGTCACAATTGCGACTCCTCTGATGTTGCAAGTGTCCATGGGAGCTTGCTATAGCTTATCATCAGGTGGCCCTCGTTTGCCTCCTTTTTCCATAAAAAAAGATAAAAAATATTTAAAACGTTTAATATTGTAATAAATGTACAAAGTCATTTAACGTAGAAAATTTTGGTGTTCTGGTAAAATTTACAAGAACACAATTTACACTAATAATAATTTCGAATAAAAATATAAGATATGATCCATTATGAGGCTTTAGCAAAAACAGTGTTCGGATTAATTTGCCAATATCTCCCCTCTGTACCTATCATCAGTAATGGTACGGTATAATTATCTCATTTATTAAACTTAATGAGTTTTTAAAGATTATATTGAAATAACAAAAAATTTGAAATTTTTAATACTTGTTTTCTTTTTACGAAAAATAAAAAAGTAGATAGATACGTCTAAACTATAAGTGATGACGTGATGATTAAATAATGTTAAAAGTTTATATCCATCAAAGCCAATATTTTTAAAGTTTCAACTTAATTTTTACCTTTTTGTACCAGATGCGTTTTTAATTTCTTTTATAAAAAATATATTATTGATGCACTAAATTACACACATACATTATTGATATATTATGACACAACTATTAGCAACTTTTGCACATTAATAGCAACTTTATGAAATCGAACAGATATTTTTACTACTCTTGAAATAAATTTTTTAACTTTTAATGTTTTTTTTTTAAATGTGCTGACGGAATAGTCTTCAATGTTTCACGAAAGGGCAGGTCCGTCATGAGAAGTACGCGCGCGAGGTGTAAGACTTCTGCGATCCGTCTGGTGAGTGAGGAAATCGGGCCCACTTTTTACGAGGTGGCAACGCATCTGCAACCATGAAAGACAGTTATGTGATGGGGTTGTCATCTTAGTAGGCTCTGCGGACGAGCAACCGGCGACTGAAGACTGTATTTTTAGTCGCTAGCTGGGAGCGGTGAGAACCTCCCTAGGATACGAGTCTAGTGTGCGACGTAGGTCGGTTTGGTTTTTAAGTGCTCGCAACTTAGGGCGAACAACACTACTTATGTTACGTTGTTTTTGGAGTGGAAAAAACGGCTAGTTACTAAATAATTAAATATAATATAAATAAATAATATATAACTAAAGTCATTGTCGAATAAGATGAAAATTATTGCTATTTTATTAACTCTTATTCGCTATATGATTTGACATTTTAGTGTTCGTTGTAAGATTATCGAAATGAATATTCCGGATATGGAATCCATATTTTTAAATCGTTATACGAGAAACAATTCTTCTGGTATTTATATTCGTACCCTTACATCTGCGTCTTTCTTATGTATAAAAGGAGTGTGAAGAAATAATGCTCAAAATTTTTGAAGTCTTTATTGTAGATGATAATCAAAAATATTCACACCAATACAAGACATTTGAGTTGAGTTTCAAAAGAGTTATTGATTTAGCTATAACCAGTAAACAATTTTAACTATTACTGACCGGTGAACAAAAAAACTGTTTTTTAGGTTCCTTTTTACTTTCACAAAATTTTGCAATTTATTTATATAATACTTCGAAAGAGCCATGAAACTTTGCGAGATTCTCTTGTATCTTGTATTAACTGATGTTTTTGCTTTCAGTAAACAATTTTAACTATTACTGTGGGAGTCGTTGTTGATATTTTTATTAATTCTTATATTCGGCACGATCAAACCATTAAACAATTGCAATCGGTGAACAAAAACTGTTTTTTAGGTTCCTTTTTACTTTCACAAAATTTTGCAATTTATTTATATGATACTTCGAAAGAGCCATGAAACTTTGCGAGATTCTGCTACGTTTATTGTCCTTGTTTGCTTTGTTTGAAGAAGATTCTAATTAAAATGTTAGTCTTTAAAAAGCTCCAGAAAAGAGACACCAACAGACACCAAGATTCCGCAACGTACAATGCTGTAATGAACTATAATTCGTCTACAATTTAAATGAGGAATTTCATTAAAATTTCCCTATTGTGAATTTTAGACTTGTTGAAAAACAAGGGCCATGTGCGATTTGGACTCCCGGACGAAGGGTTCCATAATTTTATCCATAAAAACGCACTTATGTATACAAAATCATGTCTGTTGTATAGGAGCTACACTTAAATATTTCTTTATTCTGTCTTTTAGTATTTTTTGTTTGTTATAGCGGCAACAGAAATAAATCATCTGTGAATATTTCAACTGTACTTACTATCACGGCTCATGAGATAGATGACAGATGACCTGGAGACAGATGGACAAACAGACAGACAGCAGAGTCTTAGTAATAGGGTCCCGTTTTACCCGTTGGGTACGGAACCCTAAAAAGGAAAGAACGTCACTGACGTATGTCCTTAATGATGCTTGGACCCTCTAGCTGTAGCGTACATTAGCTGTCGAGCTTAACTTGTAATAAGCCTCGCGTCCCGGCTTAATGAGCTTTTGTTAGTGTTTCGAAAAGTGCTAGTTGGCCCTTTTTTATCACAGACTAACGTTCGCTAAAGAGCGTCGTGTGTGTGCTAATGAATAACTCCGCGTCTGCTGTCTTAAATGAGCAAACTGGGTTTTTAACCGGCTTTATTAAAGACAAAGTCATTCTCAACAGCTTTTTTTTGCGAGCGCCCTAGTAATTCAATTTCTTAGCAGCAGTAGTCAGCTACGTTTTTTTTTTTTATTTTGATTTTTTGTTTTGATTTCCTCTATGCCAATTGAACAATGGAATTCTTTAAGTGAGCACTTCGTGCCTTTTCATAGCATGAATTGAGTAATAAATATTATCGATGTTTCATTCCCATTTCATGCTACGATAAATTTCTTTTTATATTGTAAAGTTTAACTTCTATTCAAGGGAGAGGTAATTTCAATGTGCACGGATTGCGTAAAAAATTAAGTGTTGCCATCCCTGATTGATATTAAGTTCAGTGTTGTGATTTCGATCCCCATACGTATAATATACCTACATTAAAATTTAAAAATTTAAAAAATATATATGCTCCGATATATGTATGTAACCTTTGATAAGAAGTGCGCACGCTTCTCTCACGCGGTTTCCCATGATGGTTACCATCTCAAAATCTTACAGTCTAATCTTTCGTAAACACTACAAAGATTTTAACTAGACATCAAGCATGCATTTGCTTGCACACAAGAATGAGGTAATTAAAAACATATTTTTACTGTGGTAGGCCCATTCATTACCGTTCCGGGAAGTATCACGACCTCACAAAAGACCGGCATTAAGCAGAAGTGTTTCTGCGTTCTGCGTTTCGTCTGGTAACTGAGGTAACTGAGTCCCAGTTTATTAAGAGGTGGCAATGCAATTGCAGATGTTGCAGATGTCCTTGGGCTGCAGTTTTCATTTAACATGCGGTTTACCGTCACTTGCTTACCAGCTTTTCTTATAACAAAATTGTACTCTTAAGTTTTCATTACATTTTCATTCAACAGAATCCTGTCACGTTTATCAATATTTGTTATTAATCTTTTGGAAATAAGTTGCAAATTATTGGTAAAAAAAGTTACTTTAGACGCGATAAACTTTCATGATTATGATTATACTCTCTACATTCTTTTTGCATCTTGATTCGAAACTTTAATGAAGAATCAAATGGTATGATAAATTTACTGGAAATTTTAGCTTAGTTTTCACATAACCCAATTTTAAAAACCTTTTCACATTTGGAGTTATTTATTTTGGAATCTATAACAATAAAATTTATTCCGATTAAAGTTATATTTGATGATATTTGATTTGATTTGATTGATATTTGATGAGTTAGATGTGACAGAAAACATTATATTATTACGACTAACCATAATATGACCCAAACCCAATCTTAATGCCTTTTACTTTACTTCCATAACAAAAAGAGAGAGCGGTGAAAATAATATGCCCAACGTCTAAATAATCCGAATTATAATGTAGGCATACGTTCTCGTTGCCGTTATAGTCAAATTACTCACATTTGTTTTGTACTATTAGATTTTATAGTTCCCCAACTAAGAATTTGGGGGATTATTAACGATAAGCAATTTGTTTACAACGGATGCATATTTAGTATTTATTGCCATTGTGGACTAGTGCACGCGATGCTTCCCTAACTTAAATTGAAGCCGCGAAATGAAAATTTGTTATTTGTATGACACGCAATGGAGACATTATAAATTTCTTTGAATCAAACGCTCGATTCCATTCTTTCAAAAGTTAGGATTGCTTTTTTGAATTACTTTAGCATAAAAACCTAATAGCTACAGTAGTGGCTATTAGGTTTTTAGTTTATTAGGCATTATCCTCTTTGAAAGTAAGTAAAACGGAATTATGTTTTGTAAAATTAAAGTAAAGTATCAGCCTATACATGTCCCACTGCTGGGCAACGGCCTCCTCTGTACAGAGGGGCATAGCATCACGCGACTCCACTGCTTATTGGCGGATTCCACATATCTTTGAAATATTTTTTTTTATTATTATTTCGAAAATATTTAGGTTTCCTCATGATGTTTTCTTTCACCGCCGAGCACGTGATAATTCAGCACTTAGGATTAACATTTCATTGGTGCTAGCCAAACACTTCTTTTTTTTATTAAATTACTAATCTCAAAATATAATAATTTGAAGCTAGACATTAATGACATACAACATTATTTTTTACATTAATGTATTTGATTAGTATAAATGTAATATGTCTATTGAAAATTAAGAAAAATTTTTGTAGTACATAAAATGTAAACTTCCTATTTCACTGTTTTCGAAATTATGAGTCACCTATAAACATTAGTAAATAGCTCACGGCTGGCTTATAAACAAGATCTCATAAAAACACCTTTCGTCGTCTCTAATGGCATTTCAGGCATTATTCCTACATTATTCACAACAGTCACAAACATCAAAGTTACTGCAAAACTAAAGCGCCCTCAATATTCTTAGAAGTAGGAACGAAGAACCATTCACAATGGACGAAGGCGAGGCGTAATTGCTAGTGGAAAATGGGGTTACTAAATCTGATGGATTACATCCGTTTTACGAAATAGTAGTTTCGAAATAAATAGGTGCAATGAAATCCTTTTATTTTTCCGCATTTTGGTTCATAAGGTATTCAGATGGTTATATAAATATCGTTCTTTCTTGTACTAAAAAAATCATACATTCATTAGGTTAACGTAGTCATTGAGTTATCGCTTTCCGCAATTTTATTCAAATTGTCGAAGTTTGAAAGTTTTCTTAGTCATAAATTAACCAAATTGCAGCAGAAATAGAAGAACTGTAAGTTTGAATTCGCTAATACCGGGTGGATTTTTTCAATTCCAGGTTTAAAAGTCAGTTTTCAGTTAAAACTGTGGTAGGGCCACGTAGCAACTTCTGCTGTTACACGAACTCACAGGCTCGTCTGAGGAGTACCACGGAAGACTTGAGATTGTTATACTTTTGCGATCCGTCTCGTCAGTGAGGTGATCCGCGGGGCCTCGTTTTAACCGATTTCAAAAATGAAGGAGGTTTCTCCATTCAACCGTATATATTTTTATGTGTGTTCGCGGATAACTTCGTCGTTTATGAACAGATTTTGATGACTCTTTTTTGTTGGAAAGGAGATATCCCAAGGGTGGTGATAAGGAAACCCAGATCTGATGATGGCATACCAGAGAAATCGAGGGGAATCCTCAAATGTTATAAGTAGTAAGTTTTTTAGTATTTCGGATCGGATCGGTAAGTCGGTTTTTTTTTGTTAAAATTTGTAATTATCTATGAAAAAGTTTACGTGAGAATTGAGTATTCCAGTTGACATATGTTACGTTTCAAATCAAATTTGCGTGAAAAACAAAAGAAGCTCGCTGAAACTTTTCGAGCCGTAGGTTTTAACCGAAACTTGAACGAAATCCATTAATGTTTACACTTTGCTGCTTGTTTGATTAAAAATTAGTGATCTTTGTTTCAGGGCAGGGTTTTTTAAATTAAAATTTTGTTTGCAAACATTAGGGAGGGGGGGGGGGGGGGGTTGCTACAAACACAATGATGTGGAAATAAATATAATCATTACCTATACGAATTAAGAGGCATTTTAGTTAACAATAACTAGGAGGTTTTTAAACCTGGAAAGTAGAATGTAACTTGATAAGTGCTAAAAGCTTAGCAAATTAATGTGTTCACACACATATATTTATATCTATAATATGTATTTATTTATAAAACAAAATACTTTTAAGTATGTTTATCAGTTACATTGTATCTATAGTGGTAACTCCGTAGCGCAGTTCAATTCATGTTCACTTCCCTCACGGGACAACTATTTGTGTGACCCACCGATAGTTGTTGCGCATCTGGGTATTTGTCCACGTAAACGTCCTTGCAACACGGGATAATGTTATCTTAAAGTGAGGGCAATGTCTTTCTTTTTAAAAAAAATAAAACAAATAGTACAAGTTATGTTTAGTTTGGTACTAGATAAAAAATATGTCTCGAGTAAACTCCTTGTTTTACATTGAATTTTTTATTGCTTTTTATAGATAATGTTACGGAACCCTTCGTGCGCGAGACCAACTCGCACTTGGCCTCTTTTAATTGATACTAAATACTAGACCCTGAGAAACGATAGTCGAAAGGTTATCTATTAATTCGAGTAAAAGTTGTCCAAGCTCTAATCATATCAAACTGTCACCAAGCATGTGCATATAGTCGATGTGAAAAAGATGGTATTAAATGGATCGTTTTGTTTATATATATGAGGTATAAAATAATAAAATTTAAGAAATTGTTCCTGAAAATATTCGAATTAATCGAGAATTCCTTTCTTCTAACCTGTTTTAACGAATTAATTTCTGGAAAGCACTTCCTGTTCTCTTTAATGATATTAATTCTCGGCTCATTTAGCTTTAAGTGGTGTAATAAACATGGAGTGTATATTTTTTGGAAGAAATTATAAATTGATTACCTGTAAAAACTTATTATGATTTTTTACCGTTAAATATAAATAGCTAAATACAAGCTATTTATATTTAACCGACTTCAAACAGGAGGAGTTTATCAATTTGGATGTTTATATCATGTTTATTCTTCTATGTAAGTTCGGGCACAACTCCGTCATATTATATTGCTAAATTCTTTTTTATTCGTTTGAACAGTTCGTAAGGGGTTAATTCCTCCAAAATGGTCCCATTGATCTATATAAGATCTGACGATGAGTTCCGAAGATAGTCGACGGAACCCTTCAAAAAATGACAGCAAACCGATTCGTGATTGCTGCTATCACATAAATATAATTTTTTTTTGTGCAATCACACAAAATAAAATCACGTCTTTAGACTCGAAAAGGTTAAGCAGATGTATTCAGAAAAGCTGGGAACGCGAAAATGGGGTATTTACAAATCAATACGCAGTTCTGGTGCCCTCAGCTATCATATGTGAGATGGGTTTCTACTATTCTGACAGTGGGATAAATTCGAACTGCAACTCTATCGGCAAAATAGAGCCGTTGTCAATTCGCCAACGCATCTAATCTTTCTAAATAACATAATAAGGTAATCTTTGTAAATAAATGTATAGCAAAACGAGTGCGAATTAAACAAGACGAATATTGTAATTTTCTTGATTTTTGTCATTTAACCTACGTAACATATGGGATTTTTTTAACAATCTATTTTCGCAGTGGCCAGGCGTCATTTATAACGTTTCAAGTTTTCCATATTTACTTTTAATCGTTTTCCTTTTCCAGTTTCGGTTTCAGTTTGACACCATTTTCACATATGAAGAGCGACTTTGCTAAGTTTACCAATATCGATGAAATATTACACAATACACATTGCGCTAAAAATGAGTCGCTTAGTGTAGATTATGTACTTCTGCTATTTGCTCTAGAAATTTTAGAACCATGAGATCCCTGAATGAAAAAAATAAAAGGGGCATGAAGGACATCCCCAAGCGTAATTAAGATATGGCCGATCCCACTCGATAATGAAGCTGACGGGGTAAAGGAATTGGACTTGCCACTCCATTAATCCTTCCATTGATAAAAATAGCATAAAAACTACGCGAACTATACTACTTTGGACTGGCAGACATAACAATTTTGAAGTCAAAAAATAGATATCGTCTTCAAATCCCAGCAGACATAGTCGGAACTTCATTCTCATAAAACGATTCGTGCAACTACAGAAGCAAGAAAGCGATCAGTTTAATGGAGCGTAAATATCAGGACGTTCTTTGTATTAAATGCACTCGGCTGCGACAATGGGGGATGAAGTTTTATTGGATTCCATTATTCGTTGTTATATTTCAACAATGCCCGCAAAAACTAAAAAGAAATTGAATTGAAACAAATTATTTATTTTAACTTTTAGAGTATAATTTTAAAAACAGACACATTTATTATGCACGTGTGAGAATACGAGTATCATTATAAAATCGCACCTTTGCAGTAGAAGATATGTTCTATTGCATTTGTTTCTGAGGTATATTCATCTTTTTTGTATCTTGCAAATTTTGTAACAGCTATCGACTTCATTTAACAGGTTAAATATGGCAGGTAATGCTAATATAGTGATAAAATAATCTCAAAAAGATGTAATAGGGAAACACCAAAGAAGATTAGATAGAACCAAAAAGTAAAGAGAATCAGATTTCAAAAATGTTTCTTTCGTGTTGATTCAAAACTCGTTGTACAAATGAAATTAGTTTGACGACGTTGAAGTTATGGAGTTATAAAAATGTTTTTCGATCCCATCTTGTTCCCAGAAGAGCACTTGGAAAAATTCCCGTTCTTTAATACGCTTTCGCTTCAATTTATACCCATGAAAGTTTATAGAAACAGTTTATTATGGTTTACAGTTAGTGAATTAAACTCAAAACATTCGAAGGTTTGTAAATAATTTGTATCCTTATGTCTAATTTTATTTAGCGTAAGAGTTATTCTATTTAATGAAGTTAATGTAAGTAATGTTAAGGATCCTATAATTTTAAAGTTTATAATATATCTTTCCATACTAAAGATGGACTTCACACCTTCTCATTATAAGTTAACAGATAAAACGTATAGAATATGAATAAAACTTTAATCTTAATAACAATTTATTTATTGTAATTTTTGATAGCGTAAATTTTTACGCTATCAAAAATCTGGTCAATGAAATAAAAAACAACAAAATGTGCAAAATCGAATGTACTACGTAACCATACAACACGTAAATATAAGAAACCATTAGGATAGGAAAGTCTATTAAAATCATTGATCTGTGATACGATTCAGCACCAGTATCCAATCACCGCTCATGGACATTTGCAACACTCTTACACCCATATTCTTAGTCCTTTCCTCAAAGTGCCCTCGACTCCTCTTCACTCGAGGTTGCCTTAAGACATTCCTCGGTATTCTCAGTCCTTTACTCGACATATTTCGAGGTTCCTCAAATAAGGAAATCTCGAGGTGCTACGTCATCGATTCTAAGAGAAATGGAAGTTATTTTTTCATTGTAGGTTATGACGCTGAGATGGTGTGAATAAATTTTGATTTTATGGTTATTAAAGGCAGAATAACATTTATAATTGTATCTTTTTTTAAAACGAAAGCTTTTCTGAACATAAAATCCCATCGGCGTCATAAAATTCTAAAGGATTCTCTGCATCTCTCGAATACTGCCTCACTGGAAAATTGTATGGTTCATCATAAACATAATCAAAAAATTCTTCAAAATCTTCACGGTTATCGCACATTTCGTAATAAACAATCTCGAGGAAGTTCCAAGGTAGATCGAGACGTACCTCGAGTTTGACGAGGAAGTTTAAAGATCTAAAAATACCAATTCGGTTGCTCGAGGTTGAGTCGAGTGGAGAAATTTTCGAGGAAAGTAAAAGAACATGGGTGTTAGGGTTGCAGATGCGTTGCCACCTTTTAATAAAGTGGGCCCAGGCTACCTCACTCACCAGACGAAACAAAGAAGTATAGCCTTCTACTTCATGCCGGGCTTCTGTGAGGTCGTGGTACTTACGCGGACGGACCTACCCATTCGTGCAACAGCCGAAGCTGTTGCGTAGCCCTATCACAGTTAAAAGCTAAAAGATAATAAGTAGACATAAATTTATGAAATTAAATACAAGAAACGAACTTTATGACAGTGGACAAAATGATCTATTTATACGTTGAACGTTTTTATCTGGTGAAAAAAAGTTACAAAGTTATTAATTATCATTGTTCGCATCATAATTTAGCCTATCGAAATCCACGAAATAGCATCACAAAAATTTCACGGGGATGTACGATAAGCAACTAATTAATTTCGAGTTGAACGCATGATTTACATACTTGTTAGAAAGCAATTTATTGCACTTTATAGCACGGGTTAGCACTGCTATGTATTATTACTTTAAAATTTAAGAAATTGATTTGTTTTTAGCTGATACGATTTTCAAACTAACAAATAAGTTTTTCGACCTGTAATTGAATTTAATATAATTTAAAGCATTCTAAAACAAAAACAATATCCATAATTTCGAATCCGGGTAAATAAATAATTATTGTCAGAAATTTTTAGTGAAGTTTGGATTACTTCAAGAATATTACGAGTACGGAGGAATGTGCTATTTGTCATAGTTAAACTTTATAAAGAAAAAGTGCAGAAAGCTAAAATTTATGAACAATATGTGTTACAAATACATATACATACTGCCAATTGACAATTTCAAATTCGTCATAATTTGCTGTCAAGAGTTTGAAAAGATTAAAAATGTCGCCAAAGTTTTTAAAATGCCAGAAGACTGAGTGAATTTGAGAAAAATAACAACTCTTTCAAATACGGTCAAATTGAGAACAAAGGGAGACCGCTAGTTACAATAATTTCACATTTACATTGTTACACGTTTAAAAAATTAACCTTTAAATCTTATTTTATACAAAATGATTGTTACAATACGAGAATTATAAGTCCATGCAATATCTACAGTAAAGGTTTGGCGGTAGCGTGGGTATCAACGTAATGCTTACAAAAGTTATGTGTTCAATGTCGTCCTGCGATTTTGAATGGTGAAAAATTAAGTTTTAAACTACGTACGAGTACTACGCTTGAACTATAGCCTCATTAGACTTAGACAAAACTAATATCTATCGGGATATATTATCGTTGATGGACTCCTAGTGGATGCCGAGTGGTCCGAAGGTCGACCATAATTAATTTAAATTAAAAGTTTGAACAATATTAATCTAGTCTTAATAATGCATGTGCGTGTCAAATACATGGTAGTGTGTGTAATGTTTTCTATATTGATAATTAATTAATATATTTTTTATGAATAATTAAAAAAAATATCATTCTGCACTTCTTCTTATAAACTACAAGTTTGGGAAATTTTATACTCCTCCGCCCGCCCGATTTCCGTAAAAAGGGGTACAAATTATTTGCTTCACGTCTTAATATTATATGGATAACCAGCCTCTTTTTTCAGGGATGATTAACATTTCATGTGCCCCTAGACAATTGGCAGTATTTTGAGCGACGAAATCGTTCCCAAATGAGTGCTTAGAAACAGTCTCATGCTTTTATTGCTCCAACACTTCATACCGAGTGAAATATTAAAAGATATACATCTTTCTAAACCTGAAAATTGTCATCAATAAGCTTTAGATGAAATATTGCTATAATTTGTTGCACCTTTGAATTGAAAGTTAGAAGGGGGGAACATGAACGTCATGAAAACTGGATCCATTTGAAATATAGCTTTCATACACGACACAATATGTGTATGACATCTACTTATTGTATTCTGCAAATTTTAAAAGCATGTACAAAATTTAATTAATTTTAATAACTATTTAAAGTTTTATAACAATAGACGTTCTAATGCTGAACTGACACAGAAATTCATATGAAATGTTTACATTTAATCTTCTAAAAGCGTTCGACAATCGTCAACAAAAACAAATGTTGACTTAGGTTTTTGTTAAACAGGGCCAACATCTTGAATGATTGATGTAACATTCACTCACTAATCATATTTAAATATATGTTTTATACCTTACTTTGAAACATATTTTATCTTTTGATATATCATTGGCTTAGTAATTTAAAGTAAAGTCCAGATTGAATGACATTTGAAATAATTTCATTAAAATCATATCAGCATTTACGAGCTCAAAGCAATATAAAGGCTTTAAAAAGTATCGCCACACGCGCAGACCTTACATATTTTTAGTCTAGGTGTTTTTATGTGATCACTTGTAACATACCATGTTTACTGTTTAAGTTAAATGAATTTAGTGTTTTTCTGTGTTCATTTAATATATTACATTCTTTTCATATATTTTCATTTATGTTCTTTTCATATATATTCTGTGTTAATGTATGTTTTCGCTATTTCTATTATTACATTTGTTCTGAAGCCAATTTATTTATCAGAGATTATTTGTTTTCACTAAATATTAAACAAATTCGAAAGTTTTCTCGCGTAATTTAATCCGTATTTGTATGTTTCAACATCTGAGCTTCAAGCTCAGATGTTTCTAGTAGAAACAAATGGAACTCTCGAACTGTCTTTGTTTTCAAATATTGTTTGCTATAATTTTAGAAGTGTTTAGTATAGTGGCCATGTAATAAAAAAAGTTTGTGTGTACTTATTTTCGCACGTGAGAAGTTATACTTCTTTGGCGTAACAAAAGAAAAACAAGTTGAATAATAAAATCAAAATGTCGTCTAAAAAACTGACCTTGGCAAAACAATGAACTCGAGTAGATATAATTTACTTATGCATACAAATGTTCAAAAGTAGAGCAAAATTATGAAAGTACCATCCACATTATTTAATGAGAACTGTAACGGGCGAATGTAATTGAGAATATGCTGCCATCTATAAAAATTAGCGGGTAGATTCAAAGATGTGACTTTTGTGTGACATCTTAAAACTTCACTCTCATCATTTTTTCATGACACGCCTAAAGAAGTATAACTTCAAAAATGAAAATACTGCAATTAGTGGTAAGTTAAGATATAATGTTATTCTGCCGCAATGGATACAACAAGAAATATTAGTAATCTGTGGATTCTAATGGATTAGGTTAAGTTCAAAGCGAGTCACAAATACGATACAGAGCACCCGAAATCTGTGGTCTTGTGGTCCTTACCCTTAGGAAATATAAAAGTGCGGATGCCAGAAGCTAGCACCACAAACATTTGCGCCTGGCTAACGGAAAAAGAATGGTACTCTTTTTACATCTATATATATATATAATCGGAATCTCAGAAATGGCTTCAGTGATTTGCATGAAATTTAGTATGTGCGTAGATTCGGGCGCGAAAAATCGATCTAGCTAGGTTTCATTTTTAGAAAATGACCTTTTATCGCTGTTATCAGCAAATTAAAAATATTATTCGAATATGACGGTAAATTTCGAATATGACGGTCCTCCAGGTACTATATATTTAAGACTTTAAACTTTAAAATTTGTAATAAGTTACACATTCTAATCAGTAATAATTTGTTACAGAAGAGCATTTTACGTTAGACTGCCACTATAAGAATTATTTCACTGCGGTATAACATTATATTCAAAATGAAACTTTGGGAACGCTAAATGCTAAACGCGTTAAGTAACACATTTGGATACCTAATAACTTGCGGTAGAATTCTTTTTTTCTTCTAATACCAACTCTAGCAGCTAGGTAATTCTATTTACTGATGATTAATGTTTGTAAATGTCTAATGGTGGCAGAGTACACACTTCCTAAATTTTAACACAGGAACATTAGTTTACATAAGTATAAAAATGTGACTAGACATAAAGTAATGAATACAATGTTCTTACTCAATTCAATGTAGATTTTTATTTGATTTTCATGGAGTTTTGAACTAAAATTTATTAAATATTTATTATATTAACTAAATCAAACTTCATTTACCAACCTAGCCTGCGCGGTATGGTGGCCTTTAACGCCAGCTATATTTCCTTGCTGAACAGTTATTCTTAACCTCAGAGCGGGAAAAGAGCTGGAAGAATAATTGGTGTGGATAAAAAAAAATTGGTAATTTGTTTACAGGGTATCCGGCGTTTAATTAAATATACCTACTCATTCAACCTGAGTTCGTGGTAGACCATGTTCTAATACCGAGGACGCCTTTGCCCAGCTGTGGGACATATAAAGGATGTTATTTTCCTTTATTTTTATAGATTACATTGTCAATATTACCGTGACATTTTCAATTAAACGACAAGATAATGGAACCAACCGTCGGTAATAATTTTTTTGTTCGTAAAATGAATCCGAGTGGCATAACCGTTCACGGAAGCTATCTTAAACCATTGTTTTTGGATCTGATTGCGCTTCAAGAGCTTGATGATATTTTTTTATGAAAACAAATTTCTATTTGGTTCATTTGACTTCTGATTTGCGTTAATTCACCATCATCCAGCCCTTTTCCCACCTAGGTGGGGTTGGCACTAAGTATGAGTCATGTTGTTAATGCTAGGTTTGTTAAACGTTTTAAACTCACTCAAACTGAGGGGCTATATATATATTTAAATAATATCTTTTTAATATTACCGCAATATTTTAAATTGTATATAAATAGTGTTACTATTTTTATATGTAGTAGAGGTTTAATATACATTATTTAATTGTTAGCCAAGATTTATATCCTATATAATTATAAGTTTCCAACAAATAAAAAATATTCTAGCCGAGTAATACAAAAAACAAAACGGTAAAACTTGAGCCTTTTTTGCCAAGCCTACATAGGCTTTGCAAAAAAGGCCCATCAAAATTGAGCCCATCGAACTATCGAGAAATCATTACTTTTCCGCTTTAAAATATAGCGACAATGCCAATGCTTACAAAGGTTTCTGAGTATGAATTGGGTAAATAACGAACCCAAAGTTGTTCGGCGAACCGAACAAAGGAGACAGCGAACAGCACTTAGACAAAAACCACAACTCTACACACTCTGCCGCTATGATTCGAACCCATGAACGATTTTCGCCAATTGTAATGTCGTAGTACTAGTTTCGTTTATCGTTTAAGGTACTGTTTGTGTTCGATTAGGTTTTTGTAGTGGACTGTATTCTATAGGACTGCTAGATTGAACCATTTTAGCCTAACCATATACACACATTAGGTACCCAACACAAAAAATTACGCACCTTTATTGTCGTTACTTGAGGCACATGGATAACAGCGGCCGCGCCGATCGCAGCGACATCAATATGAAGAGTTCCAGCTTCCAATATTTATACTTTTTGTTTGTTCATGCACCATTTTTAAGTCTACGGGAGCTTTAATTTTTGGACACAGCAATTATTATTAGAGGCGTAATAGCTCAGTTTCCTTCAATTTAATAGACTCAAGCAACCTGAGTTCGATCCCAAATGCTAGCACCAATGAAATTATTAATTATGCTGTCTGCTATTGTCTTATCACGCGCTCAGCGGCGAAGCAAAACATCGTGAGGAAATCTGCATATTTTCTAAATAATAAAAAAAAATATTTTGAAGATACGTGAGGTCCACCAATCCGCAGTGGGGTCGCGTGGGATATGTATTACTGTTCCTTTCCTTTTATTACAACAATTACTATTTTTAAATCCTGTATACCGCGGGTTTGTACGCACCTTTTACCAGATGTTTGACTCTAGAAATTTGTAATTGCTATGACTATACAATGGAAATAAACTTAGATGGTGTTCGATGTAATACGTATATTTATGTGTGCGCGAGTAAGATGTACGGTATGCATGTGTGTGTAACCATTTATTATAGAAAAAGTTGTTTTTAAAGTCAGTTGCAAATAAACCAGCGTACTATTGACACCGTATTTCTGTTACCAATCCCTACAAAGAAAGTGAACCTTATTACCAAAACATATGGTCGAACATCGAGCCGGATCGACAGACCAGTTAATTACGACGTTATTATCACCGAGCGCTAAACAAAAGGAAGGATCGAGCGGCGCGCGCGAGAACAATAGAACTTGTTTACCTGAACTACATTTGTGCCAGTTTAAGACAGTTTTTAAAAAGCAATAATGTAATTGAGATATCGAAGTGATTTACGTGTTTGGTTTTAAAATAATATAAAGAAAATCTATTAAAATGACATCTACGCCGGAACAAATATTGTCTGTACTGGAAAA